>QRFJ01001441.1:261702-279501 GCA_006176705.1 Cocos nucifera
CAAGAGTTGAAAATTTAAGACATGAATAATCATTATTAACTCATAAACAGCTCCCGACCATAGGATCATCACGAGGATGGTGATTGATCCGGAAGGTTGGTGTACGATCGCTTCTCTTTAGTAGATGAGTCTTGAGTCTACGGTGTGGAGACACCGGAGCGAGAGTACAGGTACTCGTTAGAGAACGAGGGCACTGAGCGTGACCACCTCGAGTAGTCATTAGGGAAGTCTACCTTCTCGTCAATGACTGACTCGATGCTGCAGTAGTGTGTCTGGTTCTTTGACCTGAGATGCATCGGCAGTTCACCTTGAGGGTGTTATAGTTTGACTACACCATTACTCGGTCTCCTAGCCATATGGAACCCTGAGGTGTATGTTGGCTATAGCATGTTCATTGTAGGAACTGGATTGCATCAAGATGGGATCTATCTACCTCGGTGGTAGAGGAGTAGCCCTATGATGATCATGAGAATCAAGTCCAGAAATCCATGGCCATGGTAGAGTGAAATAATAGAAAGAGTTTCTATTTAGATTTTCACATTGGACTCGAATCGAATGATTACATCATATGACAGAGACTAGGGTTTGACGAGTTCACCTTAACCCTAATCTGATCGGGGCTCAAGATAGAAGAACTTAATCACACAGGTAGCTGCACCAAGAGGTTCGCATTCAGCTCTGATGGGTTGCCACCATATACTGCTAGGTGTCACTGGTGGATTTTGGGAGCAATTAGAATGATTTAGATGATCGATCATTCTAGCTGTTCGAATCAGAAGAGTTCTGATCCATCGAAAGGAGTTTCGATGATGTCTATGATAGAGATCATGACATATCCCATTACCATACAGAACTGAACCTAACTGGGTCACACAAACAAGGGTTTGAATCTGGTGATCATCAATTGAACTGATCTAGTTCAATTGATCTGAATGAGATTCAATTAGGTTCAAGGAAATCGTGCTAGCACTCGATTGAACCTAACGTTCTTCTTTTACTATCATAAATAAGTTGTCCTGACTGAGCCAAAGGAGTTTGTGCTCAATCAGAGGCCTTCATATGGTCTGACTGGAGGTTGTCCAAGTCAGAATAGGTTGTCTTATTTGTAAGACATTACCTGCCATTTTTGGTCACCTGCCATTTCTTGTTCTTTGACTTTGGTCAAAAGTCTACCTTTGACTGGTCAAACGTTGACCATTGACCCTTTGACTTTTGACCACATGTCATGCACCTATTGGAGAGCTGGTGGGGGCCTGTCCCCCTGCCAGAACCTGGCAAGGAGAAGGGCGCACGCCAAGGGTGGCGTGAGCCCAAGTAGGAGGCGCCTAGGAGTCCTTGTTGGACAAGGACTCCACCTCCCTTTTGGATTCCAATCAGAGTTCTACTAAGAATCCAGTTTGACTGGTCTTAGGCACCCTCTAAGGAGGAATCCAGGGGTCTCTATTCCAACCAATCAGATTTAGATCTGATTTCACAAAGGGTTGTGATTGGTTGAGAGGAAGAGGAGTTGGATCACAAGAGGTCTATAAATAAGACCCTGCGCCCAACCCTAATTCCAATGCTATTAGATACGCCCCAAGGCTGCCTCTCCCCTCCTTCTCCATGCCATAGTCTCTTCTCCCCTTGCTCTCCACGTCCAAAAGGTGTTTTGGACTTAGGTTGGTGCGATTCAGATCAAGGAAAGGCGATCAAAAGCAAGAAGGCTGCGCTGCTGCAAAAGGACGACTGCAGATCTTCAAAAGAGTTTTGAAGATCCTCCAGATCAGATCCAGATCTGATTTTTGGAGGTGTGATAGAGAAGAAGAGGATCTCCAGATCCAACCCGAGTGGATACCGGTAGAGGCCAGGCGCTTGCGTGGCTAAGATCCAGAACCTTCCGCTGCAATCAGGATCATCTACAGGGTAATAGGATTACCCAAATCAGGTAAATTAAATTTGATTTAATTTATCTTATTTTATTTTATTTATTAAAATAATAAGAATCAGATCTGAAACATATCAAGATCTGATTGAGATCAAGAGAAAATTTTTGAAATATATCTCTTGATCTAATCAGATCTGGACGAACCTGGACCGGGAAATCAGGATTTCCCTTCAACTGGTATCAGAGCCATGGTTCTAAATTGTTTAGATCTGATTTTAATTTTATTTTAATTAGAAAATAAAGTGATTTCAGATGTCACATGAGATGTGATCAGATCTGAAATCAGAAAAATTAAAATTAAATGATTTGGATCTAAGAACATGAAGATATGCATGACTAGTTCTAGAATAGAATAGTTCTATAGAATAGTTTTGCATGTCTTTGATTTAATCTGATTAAATCATATTTTAGATCTTCTTATTTACTATTTTTCTGATATTATAAGTGTTATAATAACATCTGATAAACAGCAAATAAAAATTATTTAATTTTAAATATCATATGAGATATGATTAGATGCATGACTAGACTAGTTGTAGAATAGTTCTACATAATTGTCTAGATTAGAATTTATTTTGATTAGATCAATTTAAATCTAATTTTTTAGATTATTATGAGATAATTTAGATCTGAAAACATGCATGATTTGATACATGAGATGTATGCAAAATATGCCATGATTAGATCTAAATTTGTATATGAGATATATGATATAGATCTATAACTGTTTTGTAGTATTTACATGTTCCTGATTAAGGCGTTCCTCTTGGCCGTCCGGTCATAAGAACGAAGAAGGGTTTAAAGGCCCTCTCTTCCCATTCGATGGGGTGTTCTTATGACGTGTAGGGGTGCTGCGTGTTCGTCCTTAATCAGAAACCCAAAACTTACTTTCTGCAAAACCCTAGATCCTGAAACCCTAGGATTTATTGTGCATATTTTGTTTATGAACCCAACTTAATTAAGAATTAAGTTTATGGAATATTAATTAGGTCTAAAATTGAGAATTTCAGATCTAAGACATATTCATAATACTGGGTTCGGGCTTGGGTAGCTCAATTAGGTCTAAGCGGTTGATCAAACCGAATCAAGAGTTGGTTAGATGGGATCAACAATGCTTAAATTGACCAGCCTAATAGGATTAAGTCTGGGTCAAGATCGAGTCACGATCAAGCAAGACCTAATTAGGCTCAGAGGTTAGAGTCTGGATTGTAGGCTAACCCAATTGGTTCTGACTCAACAATTTGGTGTCTAAGGTAAGTTTGGCACAGACGACCGACTGGTTTTTAATTGGAAGCTACTCGACCTGAATGCGTTCTTGTACGAGTTAATGGCATATTCCTTCCACCGGTCTCACTTACCTGGCCATATCTGTTGACACAGTTCTGATCTGAGGTGGTCAATAATCCGAGCTAACCCATGCCACTAGGTTAGTCATAATTGTTATGACTAAGCCAAGTCTAGTTTAATGAGACCTGAATCAATTCACCCTAAGAAAAGATTAAGTCTGAGGTCTTCCACCATTGTAGATGTGCGGGCCCTTCCCGGGGTTGATTGTTCTCGGCTGGATACAGTGGCTCAGTTGCACCGGGAAGACGCAACCATGTCTATTAGGCATTGGATGCTATGGGCTGGAGGATGAGTTGGGCTCAATATTTCGGATACGGTGAGAGACCCAATTAGGAACCCAGTCTATGCAAATGGTGGGTCTGACTTAACTAAGGAGTGGATCAATATTCCGGATACGGTGAGATTCATGAATTAGAGACCAAGTTTGGGTGCACCATGATTAGAGAATCATTGAACAAGAGTTGTTCACTCATTGGCTAACCCATCACCAATAACTGTTAGGTGAGGTGATGAGTCAGTTGGTGAGACCGCACCACCCACTAGAAATCATTCAATCGCGGAGATTTTCGCATCTCTACAGAGGGAGTGTAGGGATCCGAGAAAATAGTGGGAGCTAATTTGTTTAAAAATAAAATCCCTAAACAAATTGGTCAAGTCAAAATTACAGTATCTAACTAGAATCTTTGACTCTCTACAGGAAAATGTCTGCGTCCAACCCACTGGCACGTATCCTAGACACACATAGACTGACTGGACCCAATTATAAAGATTGGCTCAGGAACTACAAAATTATTTTGGGTTCAGAGAAGTTAACACATGTTTTGGACCAGGACCCTCCCACCTTACCAGCTCGTCCATCCACTGAACAGAGAGCGTCTCTGGAAAAATGGATTGACGAAGACAATAAGGCCAGATACTACATGTTGGGCTCGATGTCTGATGAGCTCCAGCGCCAACATGAAGATATCGGGACTGCTCGCCAAATGTTGGCTCACCTGCAGGAGATGTTTGGTGAACAGAGTCGCGCAGCCAAATATCAAGTCACGAAATGACTTTTTAAGGCTAAGATGCGTGATGGGCAGTCAGTCCAAGATCACTGTCTGACAATGATCAAGGACATGGAAGAGCTTGAGAAGCTCGGTGTGAAGTTGGACTTGGATCTGCAGAACGATATTATTCTGCAATCCTTGACTGATGCATATGGGCAATTCATCATGAATTACCACATGCATAAACTTCAAAATTCCTTGGCCGAGTTGATGAATATGCTGGTTACCGCTGAGCTTTCTATGAAAGGTTCTAAAGGCTCAGTTCTTGCTATGGAACGGACTTCTTCCAAAAGAAAGTCTTATGGAAAGAAAAAGAAGTCTGTGAAAAAGCAAAAGGTAGAAGGATCAAAGAAGAAGAAGGCAGAACCGAAGAAGAAGTCGATGGCAAAGGAAAGTGTTTCCATTGCAACAGCGACGGCCATTGGAAGCGGAACTGCCCTACTTACCTGGCCACCCTGAAGAACAAGAAGGAAGGTCCTTCTGGAGGTATGCTCGTTATTGAGTCTAACCTTACGGTTTCTTCTGCATCCAGTTGGGTGCTTGACTCTGGTTCTAGTGCTCATCTGTGCACTTCTATGCAGGGTCTTGAGGATAGCAGGAGGCTGAGGGATGGAGACGGTAATGGAGCAAGAGTTGCTGCAGTGGAGCAAGAGTTGCGTGGGAACATACCCTCTGCGATTACCATCTGGTTTAGACTTAGTTTTAAAAGACTGTTATTATGTGCCTGCAGCTAGCAGGAATTTGATTTCTGTTTCATGCTTAGCACAAGAAGGTTATGTGATCACCTTCTTTAAGGACCATTGTAACATTCTTTATGAAAGAAATAAAATTGCAAATGGTTTCCTTGTTAATGGTCTTTATCAGTTGCATATTGATGTACCTGTTTTAACTATCGAGCAAAACGTGAATGCCAAACGACCTAGGGATAGTCCAAACGACAGATATCTATGGCACCTGAGATTAGGTCATATAGCAGAAGATAGGATTAACAAATTGGAGAAAAATGGGCTATTGAGTCCATTGACTTTTGAGTCATATCCAACTTGTGAATCTTGTCTTCAAGGCAAAATGACTAAACTCCCTTTTGTTGGACATGGGGAGAGGGCCACAGATCTCCTTGCCCTAGTACATACTGATGTGTGCGGCCCATTCGATGTGCCGGCTAGAGGCAATTTTGTCTACTTCATTACCTTTACCGATGATCTGTCTAGGTATGGGTATGTGTATCTTATGAGACACAAGTCTGAAGCCTTTGAAAAGTTCAAAGAATTCAGACATGAAGTAGAAAAACAAACTGGAAAACCCATTAAGGTTCTTCGATCAGATCGAGGAGGTGAATACCTTAGCCGGGAATTCCTAGACTATCTTAAGGAAAATGGCATAGTCTCTCAATGGACTCCACCAGGAACACCTCAACTCAACGGGGTTTCAGAACGGAGAAATCGGACTCTATTGGATATGGTTCGATCCATGATGAGCTTCACAGACCTCCCAGATTTTCTTTGGGGACATTCATTATTAACTTCAATCTATTTACTGAATAGGGTTCCCTCTAAAACCGTTCCTACCACACCGTATGAGATATGGCACGGTAAGAAACCAAGTCTGAGTCATCTCAGAATTTGGGGTTGTCCGGCTTATGTCAAAAGACAACAAGCGGACAAGTTAGAGTTTAGGTCCTTTAGAGCTCGATTCATAGGATATCCTAAAGAGTCATTAGGATACTATTTCTACATTCCAGAAGACCACAATGTGATTGTGAGTCGACATGCCATATTTCTTGAAAAATAGTTTATTCAAGATAGTGGCATTGGAAAGCAGATTAAGCTTGATGAGAAAGTCTCACAAGCAGAACGAGCTAAGGACCAAGTGGAACCAAATCAGGTTGAGCCAATAAGAACACTACCTCCTCCACCTCGTAGATCGGAAAGAGTTTCCCGTCCCCCTGAAAGATACTTAGGTATTATTTCAGAGGATGTAGAGGAAATGTTCCTCATAGGTAATGGTGCTCATGGTGATGATCCCAAAACCTACAACGAGGCGATATCAGATATCGACTCCGAGAAATGGCTTGAGGCAATGAAGTCAGAAATTGACTCGATGCACTCAAACCAAGTCTGGACCTTGGTAGATCCACCAGAAGGTATAGTACCTATTGGGTGTAAATGGATCTTCAAGAGAAAGATTGGTGCAGATGGGAATGTGGAGACATTCAAGGCTAGACTGGTGGCAAAAGGTTATAGTCAACGTGAAGGCATTGACTATCAGGATACCTTTTCCCCGGTAGCTATGCTAAAATCCATCCGCACATTGCTTGCCTGTTGCAGCCTATTTCGATTATGAAATATGGCAAATGGACGTGAAAACGGCATTCCTAAATGGATATCTTGAGGAAGATATCTATATGGAACAGCCGCTAGGTTTCACATCCAGTGATACTGATCACAAGGTTTGCAAGCTGCAAAGGTCCATATATGGACTTAAGCAAGCATCTCGGAGCTGGAACACTCGTTTCAATGATGTGATCAAAAAGTTTGGTTTCATCAAAAATGAAGAGGAACCATGTGTTTTCAAAAGGGTCAGTGGGAGCGCTGTTGTCTTCCTCGTATTGTACGTGGATGACATCCTCCTTATTGGGAATGATATTCCCATGTTGACATCAGTCAAGATGTGGTTGTCTAAGGAATTCTCCATGAAAGACCTAGGTGAAGCATCCTTTATTCTAGGAATTAAGGTCTATAGGGATAGACCGAATAGGATGCTAGGACTTTCACAGAAAGATGTACATAGAGGAAGTACTAAAGAGGTTTAGTATGGAAAACTCTAAGAGGGGATTAATACCCTTCAGACATGGTATTCATCTTTCCAAGAAGATGTGCCCCAGCACACCTGAGGAAATAGAACGCATGAGCAAGATCCCTTATGCTTCTGCAATAGGGAGCCTCATGTATGCCATGCTATGTACACGACCTGATATAGCCCATGCTGTGAGTGTCACAAGCAGATATCAGTCAAATCCAGGTGAAGAACACTGGACTTCTGTGAAATGTATCCTTAAGTACTTGAGAAGAACTAAGGATATGATGTTGGTCTTTGGTAATGGAGAACTCCAAGTTCAGGGATACACAGACTCGGACTTCATGTCCGATATAGATGATCGAAAGTCGACATCTGGCAGACTGTTTGTGCTGGAAGAGTTCCAAGCAAACGGTGATACCATCTCATCCGCGATTACCTTGAGAAAGGTTACGTTGAGGTCAAGAGAGTCAACTCCACAGATAATGTGGCAGACCCACTTACAAAGCCGTTGGGCCAGCAGAAGATCGAAGCCCACCTTGAGAAGATGGGACTTAGACTTGTAGCCAATTGGCTTTAGGACAAGTGGGAGATTGTTAGATATATGTGCCCTAGAAGCCAGAATTGGCTGACACTTGTAATACACTTCTAGGGGCAAAATTGTAATTTTGACTATAATTAATAAAATGGGTTATTTTCTATCACACATGTGTATTTAGTGTCTGTGATACATCCTTTGAGTTAATGGTAATGATAATTCATATTTTCAAGAGTTGAAAATTTAAGACATGAATAATCATTATTAACTCATAAACAGCTCCCGACCATAGGATCATCACGAGGATGGTGATTGATCCGGAAGGTTGGTGTACGATCGCTTCTCTTTAGTAGATGAGTCTTGAGTCTACGGTGTGGAGACACCGGAGCGAGAGTACAGGTACTCGTTAGAGAACGAGGGCACTGAGCGTGACCACCTCGAGTAGTCATTAGGAAGTCTACCTTCTCGTCAATGACTGACTCGATGCTGCAGTAGTGTGTCTGGTTCTTTGACCTGAGATGCATCGGCAGTTCACCTTGAGGGTGTTATAGTTTGACTACACCATTACTCGGTCTCCTAGCCATATGGAACCCTGAGGTGTATGTTGGCTATAGCATGTTCATTGTAGGAACTGGATTGCATCAAGATGGGAATCTATCTACCTCGGTGGTAGAGGAGTAGCCCTATGATGATCATGAGAATCAAGTCCAGAAGCCCATGGCCATGGCAGAGTGAAATAATAGAAAGAGTTTCTATTTAGATTTTCACATTGGACTCGAATCGAATGATTACATCATATGACAGAGACTAGGGTTTGACGAGTTCACCTTAACCCTAATCTGATCGGGGCTCAAGATAGAAGAACTTAATCACACAGGTAGCTGCACCAAGAGGTTCGCATTCAGCTCTGATGGGTTGCCACCATATACTGCTAGGTGTCACTGGTGGATTTTGGGAGCAATTAGAATGATTTAGATGATCGATCATTCTAGCTGTTCGAATCAGAAGAGTTCTGATCCATCGAAAGGAGTTTCGATGATGTCTATGATAGAGATCATGACATATCCCATTACCATACAGAACTGAACCTAACTGGGTCACACAAACAAGGGTTTGAATCTGGTGATCATCAATTGAACTGATCTAGTTCAATTGATCTGAATGAGATTCAATTAGGTTCAAGGAAATCGTGCTAGCACTCGATTGAACCTAACGTTCTTCTTTTACTATCATAAATAAGTTGTCCTGACTGAGCCAAAGGAGTTTGTGCTCAATCAGAGGCCTTCATATGGTCTGACTGGAGGTTGTCCAAGTCAGAATAGGTTGTCTTATTTGTAAGACATTACCTGCCATTTTTGGTCACCTGCCATTTCTTGTTCTTTGACTTTGGTCAAAAGTCTACCTTTGACTGGTCAAACGTTGACCATTCACCCTTTGACTTTTGACCACATGTCATGCACCTATTGGAGAGCTGGTGGGGGCCTTGTCCCCCTGCCAGAACCTGGCAAGGAGAAGGGCGCACGCCAAGGGTGGCGTGAGCCCAAGTAGGAGGCGCCTAGGAGTCCTTGTTGGACAAGGACTCCACCTCCCTTTTGGATTCCAATCAGAGTTCTACTAAGAATCCAGTTTGACTGGTCTTAGGCGCCCTCTAAGGAGGAATCCAGGGGTCTCTATTCCAACCAATCAGATTTAGATCTGATTTCACAAAGGGTTGTGATTGGTTGAGAGGAAGAGGAGTTGGATCACAAGAGGTCTATAAATAAGACCCTGCGCCCAACCCTAATTTGAATGCTATTAGACACGCCCCAAGGCTGCCTCTCCCCTCCTTCTCCATGCCATAGTCTCTTCTCCCCTTGCTCTCCACGTCCAAAAGGTGTTTTGGACTTTAGTTGGTGCGATTCAGATCAAGGAAAGGCGATCAAAAGCAAGAAGGCTGCGCTGCTGCAAAAGGACGACTGCAGATCTTCAAAAGAGTTTTGAAGATCCTCCAGATCAGATCCAGATCTGATTTTTGGAGGTGTGATAGAGAAGAAGAGGATCTCCAGATCCAACCCGAGTGGATACCGGTAGAGGCCAGGCGCTTGCGTGGCTAAGATCCAGAACCTTCCGCTGCAATCAGGATCATCTACAGGGTAATAGGATTACCCAAATCAAGATCTGAAAATTTTTGAAATATATCTCTTGAATCAGATCTGACGAACCTGGACCAGGAAATCAGGATTTCCCTTCAATTGGTCCATGGCAGAAAAGTAAGGTGGGGGTGCCCAAGAGTTGGGTGCCCCAACAACCTGCCATTTGGTGACCTTCCTATTTGGGTTTTTGATCAACCTTGGACTCTGCATATCTCTTTATTTAAAGAGAATTTTTGAATTAAATTTTTGTGTATTGCATACATTTGAGAGCTCTCTTTGGTGTAGAATAATCAGAGAGAAATTCATCTAGGTCCTAGAGATATTGAAAACACAAATCAAGGTGTCTAGAAAAAGGACAAAGAAGAAGAAGAGGGTCTTCTTCTAGGGTTTTTGTTCTAGATCTCTTCCTTCTTTTTTGTGAGCTTTTGTGAGGTGTCTCAGCATCACAAATCTTCTTTTTTTCCTTCTGATATTTTGGAGTATCCAAGTTTCAAAGAAGAAAGCATCAGATCGATCGTCTAAGAGAGATCAGCACAGTGCTAGCATATTGTGCTGATTTTCTGCATCAGGATCTCTGATCGTGTTCGTGGGCTAGTGCGGATGACTCCTAGAGGCCGAACATGTGTGCGGCTCATGACTTCATCCTCAAGCCTAGATCAGCAAGTTAGAACATCTATCTTGCTCAGGTAACAGATCCAATCTATTATTTTATAGCTACATTAGATGTTGTATAGATCTAAGTTGATATGATCAACCTTTCCTTCTCCTTTATGTTTTTAATTTCTAATTTAATATTATGCCTTGATCATATAATAGATCTAAGATCTAGGTGTTTACATATTTATTTAAGTAAATATTTGATTTGTTTAAGTCATTCTGATCTAATCAAATCCAACTTACGTTCAGCTATAGGTGTCAGTCATTCTACCTATTGAATTTCATCAAGTTCAATCTTAGAAGTAACAGTTTCTTCACCAAGAAACTTTTTTCTAAAATAATTGCCTTAAGATTGATGAACATCTTTTATTCTTCAGCATGGTATAAAAAGTATCCTTTGATCTCTTTTGGGAACCCTATGGATGCGCACTTATTAGACCTATTAGATATGTGTGCCCTAGAGGCCAGACTTGGCTGACACTTGTAATACACTTCTAAGGGAAAAATTATAATTTTGACTATAAATAATAAAATGAATTATTTTCTATCACATAAGTGTATTTAGTGTCTGTGATATATCCCTTGAGTTAATGATAATTCATATTTTCAAGAGTTGAAATTTTAAGACATGAATTTTCATTTATTAACTCATAAAATGCTCCTAACCGTAGGATCATCATGAGGATGATGATTGATCCAGAAGGTTAGTGTACAATTACTTCTTTGTAGTAGATGAGTCTTGAATCTACGGTGTAGAGACACCAAAGTGAGAGTATAGGTACTCATTAGAGAACGAGGGCACTGAGCATGACCACCTCGAGTAGTCATAAGGAAGTCTATCTTCTCATCGATGATTGAGTCGATGCTGCAGTGGTGTATCTGGTTCTTTGACCTGAGGTGCATTGGCAGTTCACCTTGAGGGTGTTATAGTTTAACTACACCATGACTCGGTCTCCTAGCCATTCGAAACCTTGAGGTGTATGTTGGCTATAGCATCTTCATTGTAGGAATTGGATTACACCAAGATTGAATCTATCTACCTTGGTGGATGAGGAGCAGCCCTATGATGATCATGAGAATCAAGTCCATAAGCCCATGGCCATGGTAGAAATAATAGAAAGAGTTTCTATTAAGGTTTTCACATCAGACTTGAATCGAATGATTAAATCAAATGATAAAAATTAGGGTTTGACGAGTTGACCTTAACCCTAATTTGATCGGGGCGTAAGATAGAAGAACTTAATCACACAAGTAGCTACACTAAGAGACTCATTTTTAGTTTTGATGGGTTGCCACCATATGCTGCTAGGTGTCACTGGTGGACTTTGGGAGCAATTAGAATGATTTAGATGATCGATCATTCTAAGTTGTCTGAATCAGAAGAGTTCTGATCCATCAAAAAGAGTTTTGGTGATATTGATGATGGAGATCACTACATATCCCATTATCATACAGAACTAAACCTAACTGGGTCACACAAACAAGGGTTTGGATCTAGATATCATCAATTGGACTAATCTAGTTCAATTGATTTGAATAAGATTCAATTAGGTTCAAGGAAATCATGCTAGCACACGATTGAGCCTAACATTCTTCTTTTTCTATCTTAAAAATTATCTCGACTGAGCCAAATGAGTTTGTGCTCCCTTAGGTACCTTTACCTGGTCTGACTGGAACTTATCCAAGTTAGAAAAGGATTATCTTAATTTATGAGATAAATTTGAGATAACACCTGCCACTTTCCATCACCTGTTAATTCTTATACTTTGACTTGGTCAAACATTGACCTTTGACTGTTGGACATCTACCCATGTGTCATGCACTTATTGGAGAGCAGATAGGGGCTTGTCCCCTCTCTAAAAATTGGAAAGAAGGGGGTGCACACCTAGGATGGCATGCGCCCATGGATAGGGATGCTGGAGTCCCATATGGATGGGACTCCAGGTTGCTTTTTAGATTCAAAGTAGGTGACCCTCACCAATAGACTTTGACCAGTCTTAGGCACCACCTTAGGATGAATCTATGGGTCTGTCATTTAATTGGATCAGGTAATGTCATCCTACCAATCAAATTTAGATCTGATTGTACGAAGCAACGTGATTGGTCGGGATGATGCAACACTGCATAGCACAGCAGAGTCTATAAAAAGACCCTATCTGCACCCACTTCTAAGAGACTCCTCCTCTTAGCCATACCCCAAGGCTGCCCCTCTTCCTTCTCCATGCCACCATTTGGCCCTCTCTCTCCTCTGCACACCCAAGGAAGTTGGGCCTTCAGATTAGTGCGAGTCAGGTAAGAGAAGGCTGACGAAAAAGAAAGAAGGCAGCACTGTAGCAGAGACGATAGGTGATCTTCAAAAGAAGTTTTGAAGATTCTCCAAATCAGATCTAGATTTGATTTTTGAAGAAAAGAAAGAAAAGAAGAAGATCTCTCGATCCAGTCCGAGTGAATATTGGTAGAGGCCAAGTGCTTGCATGGCTAGATCCAGAACCTCAGGGCTTTGGCAGGATCATCAATGGGTAATCAGATTACCCAGAATCAAGGTAAAATTAATTCAAAATTAATTTAGTTTATTTTCTTATTTATCAGATCATAAAATTAGATATGAAAAATGTCAGATTTGATTAGGATCTAAGAGGTGATTTTTGAAATATGCCTCTCGATCCAATCAGATCTAAACGAACCTGATCCAAAAAATAAGAATTTTTTCTTCAACTGGTATTAGAGCCAGGTTCTTATAAAATTTATTTAGATCTAATTTAATCTAATTAATTATTAATTTTAGATATCACGTGAGATGTGATTAGATCTAAAATAAAAAAAATTAAAAAATAAAATTAATTAATCTAGATATAATATGTATGAGATACATAACTAGACTAGGTATAGAATTATTTTGTGTAGTCTAGTATAATCATATTTTTTATTTGATTAAATATAATTTTTAGATCTATTTATTTTTTATTTTATGATATTATAAATATTATAAATAGATCTAAAAATAAAAAATAAATTAAATTTAATTTGTTCATATGAGTTATGATAATTGCATATTTAGATAAGTTGTAGAATAGTTCTGCAAATAGGTCTAGATTAAATTTTATTTGATAAGATCAAATTTAAATTTAATTTTCTAGATGACTATGAGATAATTTAGACTAAAAAATATGCACACATGATATATGTGATATATCCAAAATATATTTTAATTAGATCTATTTTTTTATATGAGATATATGCTTAGATCTAATTAGTTTTTATAGATTAGTTGTTTTTCTGATTAAGGCATTCCCGATGGCCGTCCGATCAAAAGAACAAAGTAGGGCTTAAAGACCCTCTCCTCCTATTCGATGGGGTGTTCTTATGATGTGTAGGGGTGCTGCATGTTCGTTCTTAATCAGAAATTGAAAACTTACTTTCTACAAAATCCTAAATCCTGAAATCCTAGGATCTTATTTACATATTTTATTTTTGAACCCTAAACTTAATTAAGAATTATGATTATGAAACTTATTAGGTCTAAAATTGAGAATTTTCAGATCTAAGATATGTTCATAAAATTGGGTTCGTGTTAGATATATGTGCCCTAGAAGCCAGAATTGGCTGACACTTGTAATACACTTCTAAGGGCAAAATTATAATTTTGACTAATATCAATAAAATGGGTTATTTTTTATCACATATGTGTATTTAGTGTCTGTGATACATCCTTTGAGTTAATGGTAATGATAATTCATATTTTCAAGAGTTGAAAATTTCAGACATGAATAATCATTATTAACTCATAAAATGCTCCCGACCATAGGATCATCACGAGGATGGTGATTGATTCAGAAGGTTGGTGTACAATCGCTTCTCTTTAGTAGATGAGTCTTAAGTCTATAGTGTGGAGACACCAAAGCGAGAGTACAGATACTCGTTAGAAAATGAGGGCACTGAGCGTGACCACCTCGAGTAGTCATTAGAGAATCTACCTTCTCGTCAATGACTGACTCGATGCTGCAGTAGTGTATCTGGTTCTTTGACCTGAGGTGCATCGGTAGTTCACCTTGAGGGTGTTATAGTTTGACTACACCATTACTCAGTCTCCTAGCCATTCGGAACCCTGAGGTGTATGTTGGCTATAGCATGTTCATTGTAGGAACTGGATTGCATCAAGATGGAATCTATCTACCTCGGTGGTAGAGGAGCAGCCCTATGATAATCATGAGAATCAAGTCTAGAAGTCCATGGCCATGGTAGAGTGAAATAATAGAAAGAGTTTCTATTTAGATTTTCACATCGGACTCGAATCAAATGATTACATCATATGACAGAAACTAGGGTTTGACGAGTTCACCTTAACCCTAATCTGATCGAGGCTCAAGATAGAAGAACTTAATCACATAGGTAGCTGCACCAAGAGGTTCGCATTCAGCTCTGATGGGTTGCCACCATATACTGCTAGGTGTCACTGGTGGATTTTGGGAGCAATTAGAATGATTTAGATGATCGATCATTCTAGCTGTTCGAATCAGAAGAGTTCTGATCCATCGAAAGGAGTTTCGATGATGTCGATGATAGAGATCATGACATATCCCATTACCATACAGAACTGAACCTAACTGGGTCACACAAATAAGGATTTGAATCTGGTGATCATCAATTGAACTGATCCTAGTTCAATTGATCTGAATGAGATTCAATTAGGTTCAAGGAAATCGTGCTAGCACTCGATTGAACCTAACGTTCTTCTTTTACTATCATAAATAAGTTGTCCTGACTGAGCCAAAGGAGTTTGTGCTCAATCAGAGGCCTTCATATGGTCTGACTGGAGGTTGTCCAAGTCAGAAAAGGTTGTCTTATTTTGTAAGACATTACCTACCATTTTTGGTCACCTGCCATTTCTTGTTCTTTGACTTTGGTCAAAAGTCTACCTTTGACTGGTCAAATGTTGACCATTGATACTTTGACTTTTGACCACATGTCACGCACCTATTGGAGAGCTAGTGGGGGCTTGTCCCCCTACCAAAACCTGGCAAGGAGGAGGGCGCACACCACCCTAGGCGTGTGCCCAAGTTGGAGGCGCCTAGGAGTCCTTGTTGGACAAGGACTCCATCTCCTTTTTGGATTCCAATTAGAGTTCTCTAAGAACCAACTTTGACTGGTCTTAGGCACCCTCTAAGGAGGAATCCAGGGGACTCTATTTCCACCAATCAGATTTAGATCTGATTTCACAAAGAGTTATGATTGGTTGGGAAGAAGAGGAGTTGGATCACAGATAGTCTATAAATAAGACCCTGCGCCCAACCCAATAGTGATTGGAAGTGATTGAAAGAATCACAATTCCCATGCCCCAAGGCTGCCTCTCCCCTCCTTCCTCCATGCCAAACCACCTTCTCCCTCTCCTCTCCACGTCCAAAAGGAGTTTTGGACTTTGGTTGGTGCGATTCAGATCAAAGAAAGGCGATTGAAAGCTAGAAGGCTGCGCTGCTGCAAAGGACGACTGCTGATCTTCAAAAGAAGTTTTGAAGATCCTCCAGATCAGATCTAGATCTGATTTTGGAGATGTGATAGAGAAGAAGAGGATCTCTAGATCCAACCTTGAGTGGATACCAGTAGAGGCCAGGCGCTTGCGTGGCTAGATCCAGAACCTTCCGCTGCATACAGGATCATCAATGGGTAATAGGATTACCCAAATCAAGGTAAATTAAATTTGATTTAATTTATCTTTTTTTATTTTATTTATTAAAATAATAAGAATTAGATCTGAAATATCTCAGATCTGATATAGATCAAAGATAAAAATTTTTGAAATATATCTCTTGATCTGATCAGATCTGAACGAACCTGGACCGAAAAATCAGGATTTTTCCTTCAACTGGTATCAGAGCCAAGGTTCTAAATTGTTTAGATCTAATTTTAAATTTATTTTAATTAAAAAATAAAGTAATTTTAGATGTCACATGAGATGTGATCAGATCTGAAATCAGAAAAAATTAAAATTAAATGATTTGGATCTAAGATTAGGAAATATGCATGACTAGTTCTAGAATAGAATAGTTCTATAGAATAGTCTTGCATGTTTTTGATTTAATCTGATTAAATCATATTTTAGATCTTTTTATTTACTATTTTTTGATATTATAAGTGTTATAATAACATCTAAAAAATAGCAAATAAAAATTATTTAATTTTAAACATCATATGAGATATGATTGATGCATGTCTAGACTAGTTGTAGAATAGTTCTACATAAGTTGTCTAGATTAGAAGTTTATTTTGATAAGATCAATTTAAATCTAATTTTTTAGATTATTATGAGATAATTTAGATCTGAAAATATGCATGATTCGATACATGAGATGTATGCAAAATATGCCATGATTAGATCTGATTTGTATATGAGATATATGATATAGATCTAAAACTGTTTTGTAGTATTGCATGTTCCTGATTAAGGCATTCCTCTTGGCCGTCCAGTCATAAGAATGAAGAAGGTTTAAAGGCCCTCTCTTTTCATTCGATGGGGTGTTCTTATGATGTGTAGGGGTGTTGCGCGTTCGTCCTTAATCAGAAATCCAAAACTTACTTTCTGCAAAATCCTAGATCCTGAAACCCTAGGATTTATTGTGCATATTTTGTTTATGAACCCTACTTAATTAAAAATTAAGATTATGGAAATATTAATTAGGTCTAAAATTGAGAATTTCAGATCTAAGACATATTCATAATACTGGGTTCGGGCTTGGGTAGCTCAATTAGGTCTAAGCGGTTGATCAAACCGAATCAAGAGTTGGTTAGATGGGATCAACAATGCTTAAATTGACCAGCCTAATAGGATTAAGTCTGGGTCAAGATCGAGTCACGATCAAGCAAGACCTAATTAGGCTCAGAGGTTAGAGTCTGGATTGTAGGCTAACCCAATTGGTTCTGACTCAATAATTTGGTGTCTAAGGTAAGTTTGGCACATACGACCGACTGGTTTTTAATTGGAAGCTACTCGACCTGAATGCGTTCTTGTATGAGTTAATGGCATATTCCTTCCACCGGTCTCACTTACCTGGCCATATCTGTTGACACAGTTCTGATCTGAGGTGGTCAATAATCCAAGCTAACCCATGCCACTAGGTTAGTCATAATTGTTATGACTATGACAAGTCTAGTTTAATGAGACCTGAATCAATTCTCCCTAAGAAAAGATTAAGTCTGAGGTCTTCCACCATTGTAGACGTGCGGACCCTTCCCGGGGTTGATTGTTCTCGACTGGATACAGTGGCTCAGTTGCATTGGAAAGACGCAACCATGTCTATTAGGCATTGGATGCTATGGGCTGGAGGATGAGTTGGACTCAATATTTTGGATACGGTGAGAGAC
>QRFJ01001442.1:0-111842 GCA_006176705.1 Cocos nucifera
CAGTTGCACTAGAAAGATGCAAACCATATCTATTAGGCATTGGATGCTACGGGTTGGAGGATGGATTGGGCTCAATTTTTTGGATATGGTGAGAGACTTAATTAGAAATCTAATCTATGCAAATGATGGATCTGACTTAACTAAGGAGTGGATCAATATTCCGAGCATGGTGAGATTCATGAATTAGAAACCAAGTTTGGGTGCACCATGATTGGAAAATCATTGAACAAGAGTTGTTCACTCATTGGCTAATCCATCATCAATAACTATTAGGTAAGGTGATGAGTTAGTTGGTAGGACTGCACCACCCACTAGAAATTATTAATCATGGAGATTTTTGCTTCTCTATAGAGGAAGTATAGGGATCCGAGAAAATAGTGGGAGCTAATTTATTTAAAAATAAAAAGTATAAGGATCCGAGAAAATAGTGGGAGCTAATTTATTTAAAAATAAAATTTTTAAATAAATTGGTTAAGTTTTAATTACAATATCTAACTAGAAACTTTGACTCTCTATAGGAAAATGTCTGCATCCAACCCATTAGCACGAATCCTGGACACCCATAGACTGATCGGACCAAATTATAAGGATTGACTCCAAAACTTCAAAATTATTTTGGATTTCGAAAAGTTAACTCATGTATTGGATCAGGACCCTCCCACCTTATCAGCCCATACATCCGCTGAACAGAGAGCGTCTCTGGATAAGTGGATGGACGAAGATAACAAGGCCAGATATTACATGTTGGGCTCAATGTCTGATGAACTTCAGTGCCAACATGAAGATATCAAGACTGCTCACCAAATGTTGGCTCACCTACAAGAGATGTTTGGTGAATAGAGTCGCACAGCCAAGTATCAAGTCACTAAACGACTTTTCAAGGCTAAGATGCATGATGGACAGTCAGTCCAAGATCATTATCTAATGATGATTAAGGATTTGGAAGAGCTTAAGAAGATCAGAGTGAAGTTAGACTTGGATCTACAGAATAATATAATTCTGCAATCTTGACTGATGCATATGGGCAATTCATCATGAAATACCATATGCAATAAACTTCAAAATTTCTTGGCAAACTTATGAACATTGGTTATCGCTGAGCTTTCCATGAAATTTCTAAAGGCTCTACTGCTAGGAATGGACTTCTTCAAGAGAAATCTTTTGAAAAGAAGAAGAAGTTTGTGAAAAAGAAAGATGGAAGGAAAAGAAGAAAAAGCAGACTAAAGAAGAAGGCCGCTGACAAAAAAAGTATTGCCGTTGCAAAATGAGGTTACTGGAAGCAGAACTGCCCTACTACCTGGCCATTAAAGAAGGAGGTAGGTCCTTCTGAGGTTGCTGTTATTGAGTCTAAACTTATGGTTTCTTCTGCATCCAGTTGGGTGCTTGACCTGGTTCTAGTGCTCACTTGTGCACTTCTATGTAGAGTCTTGAGGAAGCAGGAGGCTGAGGGATGGCAAAATGATCCTACGCATCGAAAATGGAGCAAGAGTTACTGTCGTGGCCCTGGAGACATACCCTCTTCGACCACCATTTGGTTTAGGCTTAGTGTCAAAAGACTGTTATTATGTGCCTGCAGTAAGTACGAATTAGATTTCTATTTCTTGCCTTGCATTAGAAGGCTATGTAATTAATTTTCTTAAGGACCATTGTAACATTCTTTATGAAAGAAATAAAATTATAAATAGTTTTCTTATTAACGATCTTTATCAGTTACATGTTAATGTATCTATTTTTTAATATCGAGCAAAATGTGAATACCATGAAACGACCTAAGGATAGTCCAAATGATAGGTATCTATGGCACCTAAGACTAGGTCATATAGCAGAAGATAGGATTAATAAATTAAAAAAAATCAGGCTATTGAGTTTATTGACTTTCGAGTCATATCCAATTTGTGAATCTTGTCTTCATGGCAAAATTACTAATCTCCCTTTTGTGGGACATGGAGAAAGGGCCATGGATCTTTTTGTCCTAGTACATACTGATGTGTGCGGCCCATTTGATGTGTCGGCTAGAGACAACTTTGTCTACCTCATAATCTTTACTGATGATTTATCTAGGTATGGGTATGTGTATCTTATGAGACATAAGTCTGAAGCTTTTGAAAAGTTCAAGCAATTCAGACATGAAGTAGAAAAGTAAACTAAAAAATCCATTAAGGTTCTTCGATCAGATCGAGGAGGTGAATACCTTAGTCGAGAATTCTTGGACTATCTCAAGGAAAATGGAATAGTCTTTTAATGGACTCCACCCGGAACACCTCAACTCAATGGGATTTCAAAATGGAGGAACCGAATCCTATTAGATATGGTCCGATCTATGATGAGTTTCATAGACCTTCCTAATTTTTTTTGGGGATACTGTTTGTTAACTGCAACATACTTACTAAATAGGGTTCCTTCTAAAACCATTCCTACCACACCATATGATATATGGCATGGTAAGAAATCAAATCTGAGTCCTCTCAAAATTTGGGATTGTCCGGCTCATGTCAAAGACAACAAACAGACAAGTTAGTCTTTAGGTCCTTTAGAGCTCGATTTATAGGATATCCTATAGAGTCATTAGGAAACTATTTCTATATTCCAGAAGATTGTAATGTGATTGTGAGTCGACATGCCATCTTTCTTGAAAAATAGTTTATTCAAGATAGCGGCATTGGAAAGCAAATCAAGCTCGAGGAGAAAGTCTCACGAGAGCAATGAGGTAAGGACCAAATGGAACCAAATCAGGTTAAGCCAATCCATTCACTATCTCCTCCACCTCATAGATTGAAAAGGATTTTCCATCCTCCTGAGAGGTACTTAGGTACTATTTCAAAGAAAGTAGAGAAAATGTTCCCCATAGGTAATGGGGTTCATGGTGATGATTCCAAAACCTATAACGAGGCAATATCGAATATCGACTCCAAGAAATGGTTAGAGGCAATGAAGTCAAAAATTGACTCGATGCACTCAAATTAAGTCTGGACTTTGGTAGATCCACTAGAAGGTATAGTACCTATTGGATGTAAATGGATCTACAAGAGAAAGATTGGTGCAGATGGGAATGTAAAGACATTCAAAGCTAGATTAGTGGCGAAAGGTTATAGTCAATGCGAAGGCATTGACTATCAGGATACCTTTTCACCAGTAGCTATGCTTAAATTCATCCACACATTGCTTGCTGTTGTAGCCTATTTCGATTATGAAATATGGCAAATGGACATGAAAATGGTAGTCTTAAATGGATATCTTGAGGAAGATATCTATATGGAACAGCCACTAGGTTTCACATCTGGTGATGGTGATCACAAGGTATGCAAGCTACAAAGGTTCATATGTGGACTTAAGCAAGCATCTCGAAGATGGAACACTCGATTTAATGATGTGATCAAATTGTTTGATTTCATCAAGAACGAGGAGGAGCCATGTATCTTCAAAAAGATCAGTGGGAGCACTGTTGTCTTCCTTGTACTGTATGTGGATGACATCGTCCTTATTGGAAATGATATTTTCATATTGACCATAGTTAAAATGTGGTTATCTAAAGAATTCTCCATGAAAGACCTTGGAGAAGCATCCTTTATTTTGAGAATTAAGGTCTATAGAGATAGACTGAATAGGATGCTAGGACTTTCACAAAAAATGTACATAAAAGAAGTGCTAAAGAGGTTTAGCATGGAAAACTCTAAGAGGGGTTTGGTACCCTTCAGACATGGCATTCATCTTTCCAAGAAGATGTGCCCTAGCACACCTGAGGACATAGAACGCATGAGCAAGATCCCTTATGCTTCAACAATAGGGAGCCTCATGTATGCTATGTTATGTACACGCTCTGATATTGCCCATATTGTAAGCATCACGAGTAGATATCAATCGAATCCAGGTGAAGAACACTGAACTTCTATGAAATGTATCCTTAAATACTTGAGAAGAACTAAGGATATGTTGTTGGTCTTTGGTAATGGAGAACTCTAAGTTCGGAGATATACAAACTCGGATTTTATGTCCGATGTAGATGATCGAAAGTCGACATTTGGAAGTCTGTTTGTGTATAATGGTGGAACTGTCAGTTGAAAAAGTTTCAAGCAGACAGTGATAGCAGATTCCACCATGGAAGCAAAATACATTGCTACGTCAGAAGCTACAAAGGAGGCATTCTAGTACAAGAAGTTTGCCATAAAGATTAGAGTGATGCCATCAGATGCTATTCCTCTGTACTGCAATAACAATGGTGCCATAGCCCTTGCTAAGTAGCCGAGGTCTCACTAAAAATCCAAGCACATCGAGTGGTGATATCACCTCATCCATGATTACCTCGAGAAGGGTTACATCGAGGTCATGAGAGTCGATTCCACAGATAATGCAGTGGACCCACTTACAAAGCCGTTGGGCCAGTAGAAGATCGAAGCCCAGCTTGAGAAGATAGGACTTAGATTTGTAGCCAATTGGCTTTAGATTACGTGGGAGTTTGTTAGATATGTGTGCCCTAGAAGTCAGAATTGGCTGACACTTGTAATACACTTCTAAGGGCAAAATTATAATTTTAATTATAAATAATAAAATAGATTATTTTCTATCATAAATGTATATTTAGTGTCTATGATACATCCCTTGAGTTAATGGTAACGATAATTCATATTTTCAAGAGTTGAAAATTTAAGACATGAATTTTTATTTATTAACTCATAAAATGCTCCTAACGGTAGGATCGTCATGAGGAAGGTGATTAATTCGGAAGGTTAGTGTACAATCGCTTCTTTATAGTAGATGAGTCTTGAGTCTACGGTGTAGAGACACCAAAGCGAGAGTATAGGTACTCGATAGAGAACGAGGGCACTGAGCATGACCACCTCGAGTAGTCATAAAGAAACCTACCTTCTCGTTGGTGATTGACTCGAAGCTATAGTGGTGTGTCTGGTTCTTTAACTTGAGGTGCATCGATAGAACACCTTGAGGGTGTTATAGTTTGACTACACCATGACTCAGTCTCCTAGCCATTCGAAATCCTGAGGTGTATGTTGGCTATAGCTTGTTCATTGTAGGAATTTGATTGCACCAAGAGGGAATCTATCTACCTCGATAGAAGAGGAGTAGTCCTATGATGATCAAGAGAATCAAGTCCATAAGCCCATGGCCATGGCAAAGAGTGAAATAATAGAAAGAGTTTCTATTAATATTTTCACATCAAACTTGAATCGAATGATTAAATCATATGATAGAAATTACGATTTGACGAGTTCACCTTAACCCTAATCTGATCAGAGCTCAAGATAGAAGAACTTAGTCACACAAGTAACTGCACCAAGAGGTTTATTTTCAATTTTGATGGGTTGCCATCATATACTGCTGGGTGTCATTGGTAGATTTTGGGAGCAATTAGAATGATTTAGATGATCGATCATTCTAGTTGTCTGAATCAAAAGAGTTCTGATCCATCGAAAGGAGTTTCGATGATGGAGATCATGATATATCCCATTACCATACAGAACTGAACCTAACTGGATCACACAAACAAGAGTTTGGATTTGGATATCATCAATTGGACTAATCCAATTCAATTGATTTGAATTTGATTCAATTAGGTTCAAGAAAATCATGCTAGTACACGATTGAACCTAACTTTCTCCTTTTATTATCATTAAAAGTTATCTCGACTGAGCCAAATTTATTTGTGCTCACTCAGATACCATTACTTGGTCTGACTGGTGCTTGTTTAGATCAGAAAAGAAATGTCTTAATTTATAAGATAAATTTGAGATAACACCTGCCATTTTTCGTCATCTACAAATTCTTGTCCTTTGACTTTGGTCAAATGTTGACCTTTGACTCTTGGACATCTGCCCATGTGTCATGCACTTATTAGAGAGCAGATAGGAGCTTGTCCCCTTATTAAAATTTGAAAAGAAGGGGGTGCATGCCTAGGATGCCGTGCGCCCATGGATAGGGACGCCTGGAGTCCCATACGGATGGGACTCCAGGTTGCTTCTTGGATTCTACTTAGGTGACCCTTACCTATAGACTTTGACTAGTCTTAGGCATCATCTAAGGATGAATTTATGGAGCTCTCATCTGATTGAATCAGGTGATGTCATCCCACCAATCAGATTTAGATCTGATTGCATGAGGCAACGTGATTGGTCGGGATGATGTGGCACTACATGGCGCAGCAGGATCTATAAATAAATCCTATCTACCCCCAACTTTCATAGAGTTTCTCCTAGCCCATGCTCCAAGGCTTCCCCTCTCCCTCCTCCATGCCATCTTTTGATCCTCTCTCTCAGTTTGGTGTGATCCAAGCAAGAAAAGACTGACAAAAAAGGAAGAAGGCAGCACTACTGTAGAGACGACTACTGATCTTCAGAAGGAGTTTTGAAGATCTTCCAAATTAGATTTAGATCTAATTTTTGGAGAGGTGATAAAGAAAGAGAAGATCTCTAGATCTAGCTTAAGTGAATATCGGTAGAGGCCAGGTGCTTGCGTGGCTAGATCTAGAACCTTAGGCAATTAGTAGGATCATCAAAGAATAATCGGATTACCCACATCAAGGTACAAATTAAATAAGATTTAATTTATTTTATTTTAATTTATTAGATCTATAAAATTAGATCTAAAATATTTTAGATCTGATATAGATGCTTAAGATAAATTTTTAAAATATCTCTCTTGATCCGATCAGATCTGAACGAAACTGATTCAGAAAATCAGGATTTCTCCTTCAACTAATAAAGATCGTTAATGAGGAAGCCACTTATAATTTTATTTCTTTCATAAAGAATATTATAATAGTCCTTAAGAAAATTAATTACATAGCCTTCTTATGCTAAATATGAAATAAAAATTAAATTTCTACTTGTAGTAGGCATATAATAACAATCCCTAAGTACTAAATCTAAGCCAGACGGTAGTCAAAGAGGGTAGGTTCCCATGGCCATAGCAGCAACTCTTGCTCCATTTTCGATGCATAGGATCATCTCACCATCTCTCAGCCTCCTGCTATCCTCAAGATCCTGCATGGAAGTGCACAAATGAGCACTAGAATCAGAGTCAAGCACCCAACTAAATATAGAAGAAACCGTAAGGTTAGATTCAATAATGAGCATACCTCCAAAAGGACATGTCTCCTTCTTATTCTTCAGGGTGGCCAGGTACATAGGGCAGTTTTACTTTCAGTGGCCGTCAGTATTATAATGAAAATACTTTTCTTTATTAGCGGCCTTCTTCTTCAGCTCTGTCTTCTTTTTCTTTCCACCTTCCACCTTCTGCCTTTTTACAGTCTTATTCTTCTTTCCAAAAGACTTTATCTTGGAAGAAGTTTGTTTTATAGAAAGTACTAAGCCTTTAGAACCTTTCATCGAAAGCTCAGTAGTAACCAGCATGTTCATATGCTCGGCTATAGTATTTTAAAATTTATGCATATGATAGTTCATGATGAACTGCCCATATGCATCAGTTAAGGATTGCAGAATTATATCATTTTGTAGATCCTAGTCTAACTTCACTCCAAGCTTCTCAAGCTCTATCAAGTCCTTAATCATCATTAGATAATGATCTTGGACTGACTGTTCATCATGCATTTTAGACTTAAATAGTCGTTTAGTGACCTGATATTTGGCTGTGCGACTCTGTTCACCAAACAATACTTACAGGTGAGTCAACATTTGGTGGACGATCTTGATATCTTCATATTGGTGCTGAAGTTCATCAAACATCGAGCCCAATATGTAGTATCTGATCTTGTTATCTTCATCCATCCATTTGTCAAGAGATGCTCTCTATTCAGTGGATGGATGGGCTGATAAGGTGGAAAGATCTTGGTCAAATACATGAGTTAACTTGTTGAAATCCAAAATAATTTTGAAGTTTCAGAGCCAATCCTTATAATTGGGTCCAGTCAGTCTATGGGTGTCCAGAATACGGGCTAGTGGATTGGATGCAGACATTTTTCTATAGAGAGTCAAAGTTTCTAGTTAGATTTTATAATTAAGACTTGAACAATTTATTTAGGGATTTAATTTTTAAATAAATTAGCTCCCACTATTTTCTCAGATTCCTACACTTCCTCTGTAGTGATGCAAAAATCTCCATGATTAATGATTTCTACTGGATGGTGTAGTCCCACCAACTGACTCATCACCTCACCTAAAAGTTATTGGTGATGAGTTAGCCAATAAGTGAACAACTCTTGTCCAATGATTCTTTAATCATGGTGCACCCAGGCTTGGAATCTAATTCATGAATCTCATCATGCCTAGAATATTGGTCCACTCTTTAGTTAAGTCAGACCCACCATTTGCATAGATTGGATTTCTAATTAGGTCTCTTACTGATCCAAAATATTGGGCCCATCCATCCTCCAGTCTATAGCATCCAATGCCTAATAGATATGATTACATCTTTCCAGTGTAATTGAACCACTGTGATCAGCCGAGAATAATCAATCCTAGAAAAGTTTCGCACATCTACAATGGTGGAAGACTTTAGACTTAATCTTTTCTTAGGAAGATTTGATTTAGGTCTCTTAAAACTTGACTTGACATAGTCATAACCATTATGATTAACCTAGTGGCATGGGTTAACTCAAATTATTAGCCACCTCAGATCAGGACTGAATCGACAAATATGGCCAGGTAAGTGAGACCGTTGGAAGGGATATGCCATTAACTCGATAAGAATGCATTCGAGTCGAGTAGCTCTCAATTAAAAATTAGTTGGTCGTATCTGCCAAACTTACCTTAGACACCAAATTGTTGAGCCAGAACCAATCAGGTTAGCCTACAATCCAAACTCTAACTACTGAGTTTGATTAGGTCTTTACTTGATCGATCACTCATGTGACTCAATCTTGATCCAGACTTAATCCTATTAGGCTAGTCAATTTAAGCACTCTTGATCCCATCTAACCGACTCTTGATTCGGTTAGATCAACCGCTAGACCTAATTGAGCTACCCAAGCCCGAACCTAATTTTATGAATATGTCTTAGATTTGAAAATTTTTAATTTTATATCTAATATATTCCATAATCTTAATTTTTAATTAAGTTTAGGGTTCATGAACAAAACATGTAAATAAAATCCTAGGATTTTGGGATCTAGGATTTTGTAGAAAATAATTTTTTTTTAAAATTTTTGATTAAGGATGAACACGCAGCATCCCTACACATCATAAGAACATCCCATCAAATGAAAGGAGAGGGCATTTAAATCCTACTTCATTCTTATGATCGGACGGTCAAGGAAAATGCCTTAATCAGAAATATGATGAATCTACAAAACTAGTTAGATCTACATATATATCACGTATATAAAATTGATCTAACTTAAAAATATGTTTTGCATACATCTCATGTATCATATCATGTATGTTTTCAGATCTAAATTTTCTCATAAACATCTAAAAAATAAATTTAAATTTGATCATATAAAATTAAATTTATTCAAGATAACTTTGTAGAACTATTCTACAACTAGTCTAAACATGTATCTATCATATCTCATATGAACAAAATTAAAAAAATTTATTTTTTATTTTTTATATCTAATTATAATATTTATAATATTAAAAAATAATAAATAAATAGATTTAAAATTATAATTAATCAAATTAAAATTATGATCATCCTAGACTACACATAGAACAATTCTATTCCTAGTCTAGTCATGCATCTCATACATCTTAAATCTAGATTATTTAATTTTTTTAATTTTTAATTTTAGATCTAATCACATCTAATGTGACATCTAAAATTATCTAATTATTAGATCAAAATTATATTAAAATCAGATCTAAATAATTATGGAACCTAGCTCTGATACCAGTTGAAGGGTAAACCCTATTTTTCGAATCAGGTTCGTTCAGATCTAATTTGATCAAGAGGGATATTTCAAAATTTTTTCTTATAGATCTAAATTAGATTTGAGACTCTTTAGATCTAATTTTTTTAATCTAATAAAATAAGAATAAAATAAAATTAATTTAATTTAATTTAATTATACCTTGTTATGGGTAATCCTATTACCCTATGATGATCCCGATGTTTGCTTGAGGTTCTGAATATAGCCATGCAAGTGCCTGGCTTCTATCGATATCCACTCTGGTAGGATCTAGAGATCTTCTCCTTCTCAATCTGTACTCCAAAGATCAGATCTGGATCTGATCTTGAAGGTCTTCAAAACATCTTTTGAAAATTGGGTGTTGTCTCTTGCAGCAGTGCTGCCTTCTTCTTTCTTGTCGTCTTTCTCTTGCTTGGATCACACTAAACTCAAGCCTAAAGCTTCTTGGGCATGGAGAGGAGAGAGAGGATCTGAAGGTGGTATGGAGAGGGAGGGAGAGAAGTCTTGTGATGTGGGCAAAGGGTAGAGGATCTAAATCCTAGCCGCAGATAAGGTTTATATAGATCCTACTGCGCCATGCAGTGCCACATCATCCCGACCAATCATGGCTCTTTGTGTAATCAGATTTAAATCTGATTGATAGGATGATATCATCTAATCTAATCAGATTAGAGTTTCTCACAAACCTCCTTAGGTGGCACCAAGACTGGTCAAAGAAGACTCTTTGGCGCCACCTTAGCATGAAGCAACAAGCAACTGGAGTCCTATCTGTATGGGACTCCAATCCTTATCCACTTTGTGCGCATGCCTCCCTAGGCATGCACCCCTTGCCTTTCTACTATTTAGTAAGGGGAAAAGGATCAAAGCTCTCTCCTATGGGTGCATGACACATGGACAGATGTCTAAGTGTCAAAGGTCAACATTTGACCAAAGTCCAAAGACAAGATTTACTAGATGACGAAAAATAGTAGGTATTGTCTCAAATTTATCTCATAAATTAAGACAACCCTTTTCTAGTCTGGACAAGCTTCAGTCAGATCATGTAAAGATTCCTGAGTGAGCCCAAACATATTTGGCTCAATTGAGATAACTTTTAATAATTGTTGAAGAAGAATATCAAGCTCAATCGTGTGCTAGTATGATTTTCTTGAACCTAATTGAATCTTATTCAAATCAATTAAACTAGATTAGTCCAACTGATGATATCTAAATCCAAACTCTTGTTTGTGTGATCTAGTTAGATTTAGTTCCATATGGTAATAGGATATGTCATGATCTCTATCATCGACATCATTGAAACATCTTTCGATGGATCAAAACTTTTTTGATTCAGATAACTAGTATGATCGATCATCCAAATCATTCTAATTACTCCCAAAATTCACCAGTGACACCTAGCAGTATATGGTGGTAACCCATCAGAACTAAAAATGAACCTCTTAGTGTAGTTATCTGTGTGATTAAGTTCCTCCATCTTGAGCCCCGATCGAATTAGGGTTAAGGTAATCTCATCAAATCCTAATTTTCATCATATGAATTAATCATTCGATTCAAGTCCAATGTAAAAATTCTGATATAAACTCTTTCTATTATTTCACTCTACCATGGCTATGCGCTTATGGACTTGATTCTCATGATCATCATATGACTGCTCCTCATCTATAGAGGTAGATAGATCCCCTATTGGTACAATTCAATTCCTACAATGAACATGCTATAGCCAATATACACCATAAAATTCTGAACGGTTAGGAGACCGAGTTATGGTGTAGTCAAATTATAACATCCTCAAGGTGAACTGTCGATGCACCTCAGGTTAAAAAATTAGACACACCACTGCAACTTCGAGCGAGTCATTGATGAGAAGGTAGATTTCCTCATGACTGCTCAAGGTGGTCACGTCCAGTGCCCTCATTCTCTAACGAGTACCTATACTCTCACTTTGGTGTCTCTACACCATAAACTCAAGACTCATCTACTCTAAAGAAGCGATCTTACACCAACCTTCTGGATCAATCACCATCCTCATGATGATCCTACGGTCAGGAGCATTTTATGAGTTAATAATAAAAATTCATGTCTTAAATTTTTAAATCTTAAAAATATGAACTATCATTACCATTAACTCAAGGGATGTATCACAGATACTTTCAAATATACACTATGATAGAAAATAATCCATTTTATTATTTATAGTTAAAATTATAATTTTGTCCTAAGATGTGTATTACAAGTGTTAGCCAATTTTGACTTCTAGGGCACACATATCTAATATTTTAAATCTTTTTATTTATTTATTTTTATATTATAAATATTATAACTAGATAAAAAATAGAAAATAAATTTATTTAATCTATTCATATGAGATATGATAGATGCATGTTTAGACTAGTTGTAGAATAGTTCTACAAAATTATCTAGAATAAATTTTAATTTTATATGATCAAATTTAAATCTTATTTTTTAGATATTTATATGATAATTTACATCTAAAAATATGCATGATGTGATATATGAGATGTATGCAAAATATATTTTTAGTTAGATCAATTTTTATATATGTGATATATGATGTAGATCTAACTAGTTTTGTAGATTTATCATATTTCTGATTAAGACATGTCCCTTGGCCGTCCGATCATAAGAACGAAGTAGGATTTAAAGGCCCTCTTCTTCCATTTGATGGGGTGTTCTTATGATGTGTAGGGGTGCTGTGCGTTCATCCTTAATCAGAAATAAAAAAAATTATTTTCTACAAAATCCTAGATCCTGAAATCCTAGGATTTTATATACATGTTTTGTTTATGAACTCTAAACTTAATTAAGAATTAAGATTATGAAATATATTAGGTCTAAAATTAAGAATTTTTAGATCTAAAATATATTCATAAAATTGGATTCGGACTAGGGTAGCTCAATTAGGTCTAGCGGTTGATCAAATCGAATCAAGAGTTGGTTAGGTGGGATCAAGAGTACTTAAATTGACCAACCTAATAGGATTAAGTCTGGGTCAAGGTCGAGTCACATGAGTGATCGATCAAGTTAAGACCTAATTAGGCTCAGTGGTTAGAGTCTGAATTGTATGCTAACTGGATTGGTTCTGGCTCAATAATTTGGTGTCTAAGGTAAGTTTGGCAGATACGACCGACTGGTTTTTAATTGAAAGTTACTCGACTTGAATGCATTCTTATCGAGTTAATGGCATATCCCTTCCATCGATCTCACTTACCTGGCCATATTTGTTAGCCCATTTCTAATCTAAGATGGCTAACAATCCGAGCTGACCCATGCCACTAGGTTAGTCATAATGGTTATGGCTATGTCAAGTCAAGTTTAAAAAGACCTAAATCAAATCTTCCTAATAAAAGATTAAGTCAAAGGTCTTCCATCATTGTAGATGTGCGGGTTCTTCTCAGGATTGATTATTCTCGGCTGATCATAGTGGTTCAGTTGCACCAAAAAAATGCAACCATGTCTATTAGGCATTGGATGCTACGGACTGGAGGATGGATTGTGCTCAATATTTTGGATACGGTGAGAGACCCAATTAGGAATCCAATTTATGCAACTGATGGGTCTGACTTAACTAAGGAGTGGATCAATATTTCAGGCACGATGAGATTCATGAATTAGAGACCAAGTCTGGGTGCACCATGATTAGAGAATCATTGGACAAGAGTTGTTCACTCATTAGCTAACCTATCATCGATAACTATTAGGTGAGGTGATGAGTCAATTGGTGGGACTGCACTACCCACTAAAAATCAATAATCATGGAGATTTTTGCACCTTTATAAAGAAAGTATAGGAATTTGAGAAAATAGTAGAAGCTAATTTATTTAAAAATCAAAATCCTAAACAAATTAATCAAGTCTTAATTACAAAATCTAACTAAAAACTTTGACTCTCTATAGAAAAAAAAGAAAATGTCTACGTCTAACCCACTAGCCCATATCCTGGATACCCATAAACTGAGTGAACCCAATTATAAGGATTGGCCCCAAAACTTTAAAATTATTTTGGGTTCTAAGAAGTTGACTCATGTATTGGATCAGGATCCCCCAACTTACCAGCTCGTCCATCCACTGAATAGAGAGTGTCTCTTGACAAATGGATGGATGAAGATAATAAGGCCAGATACTACATGTTGGGCTCGATGTCTGATGAGCTTCAATGCCAACATGAAGATATCAAGACTGTCTGCCAAATGTTGGCTTACCTATAAGTTTTGTTTGGTGAATAGAGTTGTGCAGCCAAATATCAGATCACTAAACAACTATTTAAGGCTAAAGTACGTGATGGGAAGTCAGTCTAAGATCATTATCTGATAATGATCAAAGACTTGAAAGAGCCTAAGAAGCTCAGAGTGAAGTTAGACCAGGATCTGCAAAATGATATAATTCTACAATCCTTGACTGATGCGTATAGGCAGTTCATCATGAACTACCATGTCCATAAACTTCAGAATACTCTGGCTGAGCTTATGAATATGCTGGTTACTGCTAAGCTTTCTATGAAAGGTTCTAAAGGCTCAATACTTGCTATGGAATGAACTTCTTCTAAGAGAAAATTTTTTGGAAAGAAGAAGTCTGTGAAAAAGCAGAAGATGGAAGGTGGAAAGAAAAGAAGACTGAGCTGAAGAAGAAGGCCATTGAAAAAGAATAGTATTTTCATTATAATACTGATAGCCATTGAAAGCGGAACTGTCCTACATACCTAGCCATCCTAAAGAATAAGAAGAAAACAGGTCCTTTTGGAGGTATGCTCATTATTGAATCTAACCTTATGGTTTCTTTTGCATCCAGTTGGATGCTTAACTCTAGTTTTAGTGCTCATTTATGCACTTCCATGCAGGATCTTGAGGATAGCAGGAGGCTGAGGGATAGTGAGATGATCTTATGCATCAGAAATAGAGCAATGATTACTATTGTGGTAGTGGGAACTAACCATCTTTGACTACCGTCTAGCTTAGATTTAGTACTTAAGGATTGTTATTATGTGCCTGTTGCAAGCGGGAATTTGATTTCTATTTCATGTTTAGCATAAGAAGGCTATGTAATTAGTTTTCTTAAGGACCATTAAATATTCTTTATGAAAAATATAAAATTACAAGTGGTTTCCTTATTAATGGTCTCTACCAGTTACATATTGATGTATCTATCTTTAATATCGAGCAAAATGTGAATGCCATAGAATTAAAATGACCCAGGGATAGTCCAAATGATAAGTATCTATGGCACCTAAGGCTAGGTCATATAGCAGAAGATAGGATTAACAAATTGGAGAAAATTGGGCTATTGAGTCCATTGACTTTCGAGTCATATCCAATTTATGAATCATGCCTTCATGGAAAAATGACTAAGCTCTCTTTTATAGGACATGGGAAAAAGACCATGGATCTACTTGTCCTAGTACATACTGATGTGTGCAGCCTATTTGATGTGCCGACTAGAGGTAACTTTATCAACTTCATAACCTTTACTGATGATTTATCTCGGTATGGGTATGTGTATCTTATAAGACACAAGTCTAAAGCCTTTGAAAAGTTTAAGAAATTCAGACATGAAGTAAAAAACTAAATTGAAAAACCAATTAAGATTCTTCGATCAGATCGAGAAGGTGAATACCTTAGTCAGGAATTCTTGGACAATCTCGAGCAATATGGCATAGTCTCTCAATGGACTCCACTTAGAATACCTCAACTCAACGAAATTTTAGAATGAAGGAACTAGACCCTATTAGATATGGTCTGATCCATGATGAGCTTCACAGACCTTTTTGATTTTCATTGGGGACATAGTTTGTTAATCGCTATATATTTACTGAATAGGATTTTTTTTAAAACAGTTCCTACCACACTGTATGAGATATGGCATGGTAAGAAACTAAGTTTGAGTCATCTCAAAATTTGGGGTTGTTTGGCTCATGTCAAAAGACAATAAGTGGATAAGTTAGACCATAAGTCCTTTAGAGTTTGATTCATAGGATATCCTAAAGAGTCATTAGGATATTATTTCTACATTCCAGAAGATCATAATGTGATTGTGAGTTGGCATGCCATCTTTCTTGAAAAATAGTTTATTCAAGATGGTGGCATTGGAAAGCATATCAAGCTTGAGGAGAAAGTCTTCCAAGAGCAATGAGCTAAGGACCTTATGGAACCAAATCAGGTTGAGCCAATACAATCACTACCTCCTCCATCTTGTAGATCGAAAAGGATTTTTTGTCCCTCTGAGAGATGCTTAGGTACTATTTTAGAGAAAGTAGAGAAAATATTTCTCATAGGTAATGAGGTTCATGGTGATGATCCCAAAACCTATGATAAGGCGATATCGGATATCGACTTCGAGAAATGGCTAAAGGCAATGAAGTTAAAAATTAACTCGATGCACTCAAACCAAGTCTGGACCTTGGTAGATCCACCTGAAGGTATAGTACCTATTGGGTGTAAATGGATCTACAAGAAAAAGATTGGTGTAGATGGAAATGTGGAGACATTCAAAGCTAGATTAGTGGCAAAAGGGTATAGTCAGCACGAAGGCATTGACTATCAGGATACCTTTTCGCTAGTTGCCATGCTAAAATCTATCCGTACATCGCTTGCTGTTGCAGCCTATTTCGATTATGAAATATGACAAATTGATGAGAAAACCACATTCTTAAATGGATACCTTGAGGAAGATATCTATATGGAATAGCCGCTAGGTTTCACATCCAGTAATGCTGATCATAAAGTATACAAATTGCAAAGATCCATATATGGACTTAAGCAAGCTTCTCGGAGCTGGAATACTCATTTTAATGATGTGATCAAATTATTTGATTTCATCAAGAATGAGGAGGAACCATGTATTTTTGAAAAGATCAGTGGGAGCGCTATTGTCTTCCTCATACTATACGTGGATGATATCCTCCTTATTGGGAATGATATTCCCATGTTGACCATAGTTAAAATATGGTTATCTAAAGAATTCTCCATGAAAGACCTAGAAGAAGCATCCTTTATTTTAGAAATTAAGGTCTATAGAGATAGACCTCATAGGATGCTAGGTCTTTCACAGAAGATGTACATAGAAAAAGTGCTAAAGAGATTTAGCATGGAAAACTTCAAGAGAGGATTGGTACCCTTCAAACATGGCATTCATCTCTCCACAAAAATATGTCCCAACACACCCGAGGAGATTGAACACAAGAGCAAGATCCCTTATGCTTCAGCAATAGGGATCCTCATGTATGCCATGTCATATACACGACCTGATATAGCCTATGCTGTGAGTATCACGAGCAGATATTTGTCGAATCCAGGTGAAGAATACTAGACTTCTGTGAAATGTATCAAGTACTTGAGAAGAACTAAGGATATGTTGTTGATTTTTGGTAATGGAGAACTCCAAGTCTAGGGGTATACAAACTCAGATTTTATGTCCAATATAGATGATCGAAAGTCGACATCTGGAAGTCTATTTGTGTGTAATGGTGGTGCTGTCAGTTGGAAGAGTTTCAAGCAGACAGTGATAGCAGATTCCACCATGGAAGCAGAGTACATCGCTACGTCAGAAGCTACGAAGGAGGCAGTTTGGTATAAAAAGTTCACTGTAGAGATCAAAGTGATACCATCGGATGCCATTCCTCTATACTGCGACAATAATGGCGCCATAGCCCTTGCTAAGGAGCCGAGGTCTCACCAAAAATCCGAGCATATTGAGCAGCGATACCACCTCATCCACGATTACCTCGGGAAAGGTTACGTCAAGGTCAAGAGAGTCAACTCCGTAGATAATGCAGCAGACCCACTTATAAAGCCATTGGGCTAGCAGAAGATCGAAGCCCACCTTGAGAATATGAAACTTAGATTTGTAACCAATTGGCTTTAGATCAAGTGGGAGTTTGTTAGATATATGTGCCCTAGAAGCTAAATTGGCTGACACTTATAATACACTTCTAAGAGCAAAATTATAATTTTGACTATAAATAATAAAATAGATTATTTTCTATCACAGTGTGTATTTGAAAGTGTCTATGATACATCCCTTGAGTTAATGGTAATGATAGTTCATATTTTCAAGAGTTAAAAATTTAAGATATGAATTTTCATTATTAACTCGTAAAATGCTCTCGACCGTAGGATCATCATGAGGATGGTGATTGATCCAGAAGGTTGATGTATGATCGCTTCTTTAGGATAGATGAGTCTTGAATCTATGGTGTAGAGACATCGAAGTGAGAGTACAAGTACTCGTTAGAGAACAAGGGCACTGAGCGTGATCACCTCGAGCAGTCATAAGGAAGTCTACCTTCTCATCGATGATTGGCTTGAAGCTACAGTGGTGTGTCTAATTTTTTGATCTGAGGTGCATCGGCAGTTCACCTTAAGGGTGTTATTGTTTGACTACACCATAACTTATCTCCTAGCCATTCAAAATCCTGAGGTATATGTTGGCTATAGCATGTTCATTATAGGAATTGAATTGTACCAATAGGAGATTTATCTACCTCGATAGATGAGGAGCAGCCCTATGATGATCATGAGAATCAAGTCCATAAGCCCATGGTCATGACAGAGTGAAATAATGAAAGAGTTTCTATTAAGATTTTCATGTTGGACTTGAATCGAATGATTAATTCATGTGACGGATATTAGGGTTTGATGAGATCATCTTAACCCTAATCCAATTGGGGCTCAAGATAGAGGAACCTAATCACATAGGTAACTACATCAAGAGATTCGCTTTCAGTTTTGATGGGTTGCCATAATATGCTGCTAGGTATCATTGATGGATTTTGGGAGCAATTAGAATGATTTGGATGATCGATCATACTAGTTGTCTAAATCAGAAAAGTTTTGATCCATCGAAAGGTGTTTCGATGATGTCGATGATAAAGATCGCGACATATCCCATTACCATATGAAACTGAACCTAACTAGATCACACAAATAAGAGTTTGGATCTGGATGTCATCAATTGCACTAACCCAGTTCAATTGATTTGAATAAGATTCAATTAAGTTCAAGGAAATCGTGCTAGTAGACGATTGAGCCTAATGTTCTCCTTTAATAATCATTAAAGCTTGTCTCGACTGAGTCAGATGTCTTTGGGCTCACTCAAGAATCTTTACTTGATCTAATTGGAGCTTGTCTAGATCAGAAAAGGGTTATCTTAATTTATGAGTTAAATTTAAGACAACACCTGCCATTTTCGATCACCTGATAATTTCTATTTTCGGACATTGGTAAAATGTTGACCCTAGACACTTGGACATCTACCCATATGTCATGCGCCTATAGGAGAGTACCTGGGACCTTGTCCCCCTACTAAATATAGATAGGAAGAGGTGCATGCCAAGGGAGGCATGCGCCCCATGAGGATAAAGGAGTCCCATACAGATGGGACTCTAGGGTTGCTTCAGGGGATTAAACTCTATGGCATCAAGAACTCTTGTTTGATCCAGTCTTGGTGCCACCTTAGGAGGGTTTTAAGGGTCTCTCATCTGGTTGGATCAGATGATGTCATCCCACCAATCAGATTTAGATCTGATTGCTCAAAGGGTCATGATTGATCGGGATGATGTGGCACTGCATGGTGCAGCAAGGTCTATGTAAACCCTATCTGTGCCTAGGTTTTTAATGCTTCTTCCTTTAGCCCACGCCACAAAGCCTCTCTCCCTCCTTCTCCATGCCACCCTCTGATCCTCTCTCTCCTCTCCAAACCCAAGAGGTTTTGGGCATGAATATGGTGCGATCCAAGCAAGTGAAAGGTGCCAGGAAATAAAGAAGGCAGTACGACAACGATAGTTCTTCAAAAGAAGTTCTAAAGACCTTCAAGATCAGATCTATATCTAATTTTTGGAGGATTAATTGAAAAGGAGAAGATCTTCAGATCCTGTCTGAGTGGATACCAGTAGAGGCCAAGTGCTTGCGTGGCTACATCCCGAACCTCAGGCAAATATCGGGATCATCACAAGATAATTGGATTACCCAAAATGATGGTATAGTTAAATTAAATTAAAATTTTATTTTTATTTTATTTTTATTATCAAATTAATAAGATCAAATTTGAAGAATCTCAGATCTGATTAAAATCTCAGAAATTTTTTTTTTGAAGTATTCCTCCTGATCCAATTAGATCTGAACGAACTTGATCCGGAAAACATGTTTTTTCCTTCAATTGAACAATCTTGAATCATAATTAAGAGCTAAAATTTCAAATTTCTCTCCCTTTTTTATTCTTAAAAGGAATCTTACGGATATGTCCATTACTTCTTTCTTTGTTTACTTGATAGGTGAAAAAAAATTTAGATGTGCCAATTATGTGCTGGATGTGTCGAATGCATGCCATTTATGCCAAAAGAGTCATTTGAATCAGTTAGGCCATTTTTCAACCATTTTTCCTTTTTCAAACATTTTTTAGATAGTGAATATGATGTTTTTAAGTGATGTTCATCCATTCTTCTCGTTCATTCATTTATTGTGAAGTTCATCGATCCATTCTTCTCCAGAAGAGTCCTCTGAGCAAATTAAACCATTTTTCAAATATTTTTTAGATAATGTATGTGATGTTTTTGTTAAGTGAAGTTCATTCATTATGTTTGTTCATTTCATTTATTATGAATTTCATATGTTCTTCTTGCCCTTTTTGTCATCATCAATGAACACAATAACACTTAAGATAAGATATCACATTGTTAAGATTAGATAAAAGGAAACATCCATTGCAATATAAGAGTTAAGATGCTTACAAATGGTGTATTGCATACAAAATATGGAACTCATACAATACAACCATCATAAGAGTTAATACAAATAGGTAGACATAAGATCAATACATAAATGTAAAATCCTAAATATAGATAAGTCTAGAGATAGCCTAGGTCTAATCCTTGTCAAAGAAAACATCTAGGGTGGTGGATGAGCTGGACCTAGCTATGTGAATGCTGGTCCTCCTATTCTGGATCCTTTCATAAGGACCAGCAGAAGAAGGGAACCTGACATTCTCTCTAGTATAAGTCCTAAAGGGAGGTCTAGATGAAGGTTGAGAAGGTGTAGAGTGAGAGGAAGAAGACAGCTGAGATGGAGCACAATGAGGGTGTCGAGAAGTAGTGGCTGTCCTATGATCAGAAGAGCCTACGAACGACTGTGCTACTGCTACTGATGTCTTCTCAGGGGGTGCATGTACCTTTAGCATGTCCATAAGTTGTCCAATAGATACCATCATAGACATGGTGCTAGAGGTGAAAGTGTTGCTTATCCCTATCGCCACATCCTGGACTCGCTAAAATGCATAGTCGATCCTCCCCCTCAGTCGGCTGGCCTCCTTGGCTAAGACTAAAACATCTTGATGCTCAGCAATAGGGATTTCATATGACTCCAAAGCTTGTATCCTCACTATTAAGCAGATCATCTCAGATATCAATCCACAAACCTCAGCCTCCAAATGTCCAACTGAGGTCACATGTCCTCAACTACGATCCCTCCAAGTCTGATCATTTGGTCCTCATCCAGTCTTATTGTCATCAGTTGTGAGGGGAGATCTATAGAAGGTGGAGCAGGGGTATGTATTGTGGGAGTCTCAAAAGTTGATCCATGCTGCTATGGATACTTGTAGAGGCCACTTGTAGAGGGTGGATGCTTGTGTAGCTATGACAGAATCTGTTCATCTTTTAAATCCCTTTTGAAGAAAGAACAGTGAAATAGATATGTGATTTGATCACAAGTTTATTTTTCAAATTAAAAATTAGTTTCATATTATTTTATGCATACGAACTAGATTTTTAGGTGCTTTGCATTGATCTTAGCATGCTTTAGAGTAAAAAGGGTTTTAATCTATTCTTCTGCTACAATTCTCTTTCCAAAAAGATTTTAAAATTCACATGCACGAGCACCTACAAAAATTCAATAGTGGTATCAGAGCCATATGGGTTCATATGTGTAAAAATAATATGCATGATTTGAAAAAGGATTTTCAAAATCTGATTTTTATTCATACATGAGATTATGCCTCCATAATTTGGATCTAGGAAGGTTTCAAAATCTGACTTTGATTCATATATTAGATACATGAAAGCATGCTTAAATCTAAAATTAGTTCTTAGATCTAAATTTGATTCATATATGAGATATATGATTGCATGCTTAAATCTAAATTTAGTTTTAAGATCTGATTTTGATTCATATATGAGATATATCATAGCATATTAAATATCAAAATTTGTTTTATAAGATCTGAATTTCATTCATATATGAGATATATGATTGTAAGAATAGATCTAAAAATTAGTTTCTAGATCAAAAATTTACTTTTCGTGCAAAGAGTTTAGATATAAAATTTAGATTTAAGATCTAAAATTGGTGATAATGCATGAGGGATTGGTCGTGGGTAAATCAAAATTAGGTTATATAATTGGATTAAATCTAGGATTTTTGATTTGATCATAATGGGTCCATATCAATTTAACAATTGATCAAATCGAGTCAAGTGTTGATTAGGACTAGGTCAATAGAGTTTAAGATCAAACAATTATTGTTGATTAAGTCAACTAACATCCATATGTGGAATCAATTAACCTAAGGACCTAATTCGGCTCTATGGCTTGAGCTTGATTCACTTAAGCAAACCAATTTGAAATCGATTGACCAATTAGTGTCTAAGGTAAATAATTAAGAGAAAGTTACTTAAGTAGGACCCTTGATTAGTCAAGGGGAGCCTCCCACCGATCCCACTTATCTAGCCAATTTGGAAGTTCGAGTCTTGAATATGGTCACAAAGCGATTTGGTTTAGCCCATACCAATTAGATCAGTCATTCAGTGACTAATTGGATGAGATCTGAACCCAATCTCTCCAATAAATATCAAGTCTAGAGGTCTTCCACCATTGTGGAAGTATAGGCATGGTACTGGTATTAATTATTCTCGACTGGTCACAGTAGCTCAGTTGCATCGAGAGCACACAACCACTCTATTAGCAAATAGTTGCTCCAATATAAAGATGGGGTTGAGCTCAATAACTATCAGATAAGGGATTCAATGATGGCTTTGCACTTGCTAGTGAATAATGTGTCAGGCTTAACTAAGGAGTGTAATCAATAACTATCAAGTGAGCCCACAAAACTTAGAGACCAAGTTACTAAAACATACTTAGAGAAGCATCTAGGCAAAAAGTTGTCTACGCATTGATGTGCATATTAGCAATAACTATCAGATGAGGTGCACAACATTGGTGGGACCACAATACCCACTAGAAATCTAATTGTCATGTTAGGGTTTTTGTTTCTCCACTCGGAGAGTGTAAGGATCCAAAAATATAGTGGGAACCTATTTATTTCTTAAAGTTTCTAGAGCAAATATAACAATTTAAGTATAAATATCTAACTTGAATCTCTACTCTTGTAGTTAAACTATATTAGCTTTGAACCCTCTAGCCTACATCCTTGAGTCCAATCATTTGACTAGAATTAATTTTAAAGATTGACTCAGAAAGCTTAAGATTATCTTTATATCATAGAAAATAAGGTATGTACTTGATCAGGATACCCTAGTTTTATCAACCCATCCTAGTGCTGAGCAGAGAGCGGCATTTGACAAGTAGACGGATGATGACAATTGGGACAAGTGCTATGTACTAGCTTTTATGTCAAACAAGTTGTAGAGCCAGCATGAGTATATGCGTACTGTCGGGCCAATGATCACTCACCTATAAGAGTTGTATGATGAGTAGAGCCAACCTGCACATTTTGAATTATCCAAAAGACTTTTCAACCTAAAATGCATGAAGGATAGTCAGTCCACGACCATTATTTGACAATGATCAAGGACCTAGAGGAGCTTCAAAAGCTCATGCTATCGATGCAGAAGGAATTGCAAGTGGATTTGATTTTGCAACCCCTTACGAGTTCATATTATCAGTTTATAGTAAATTACCATGTGAACTATTTGGATTGCACTCTACCTGAATTGGTCAACATGTTGGTCACTACTGTGGGAATCTTAAAAAGTTCAAGGAGCACCATTCTTACTATGGAGTAGGCATCTTCTAAAAGAAAGTTTAATTAGAAGAAGAAAAAGAACAAGCCTACAAAGAAGCAAAACAAGAAGAACAAGCCAGAAAAGGACACTCCAAAGAAGGCTATAGATAAAGAAAAGTATTTTCATTGCAATGTTGATGGCCATTAGAGAAGGAACTATTCGCAATACCTAAAAGGTCTGAAGAATAAGAAGGATGGCACACCTTTGGAAGGTATGTCTACTATGCTCATAATTGAATCTAATCTAATGGTTTCTTCTACTTCTAGTTGGGTATTGGACTTTAGTTCTAGTGCTCACATATATACTTCAATGCAAGATTTAATAAAAAGTAGAGGGTTGAGGCAAGGTGAGATGATCCTTCAGGTTGGCAATGGAGCAAAGGTTGCTACAGAAGCTATTGGCACCTACCCTCTTCGATTACCATCAGGCTTTAGATTAGATTTAAAAGACTATTATTTTGTTCTTATAGCTAGTTGGAATTTGATTTTTATTTTTGTACTAGCACAGGATAGATTTGATTTCCATTTTAATAAGGACTTTTGTTCTATTTATTTATGAAACAAGTTAGTTGTATGTGGTCTTTTAATTGACAATTTTTATCACTTGCATATTGATGTGAATGTGAATATAAATCAGCAAATAGTGGGTGCCGTAGGTCAAAAGAGATCCAGAGATGAAGTTAATAAAAAGTATATGTGACATCATAGGCTTGATCATATTAGAGAGGATAGGATAAACAAACTGAAAAAGGATAGGATCCTTGACTCTTTTAATTCTAAATCATAGTCCGCTTGTGAATCTTGCCTTTAAGAAAAAATGACCAAGTTACCCTTTGTAGGATATGGAGAAAGGGCCACTGAGATATTTGCCCTGATACACACCGATGTGTGTGGTCCATTTGATGTGTGTGGTCCATAATGAGCTTCACTGATTTACTCTTATATCTTTCGAGACATGCTTTATTAACATCAATATATATATTAAATAAGAATCTTTCTAAATCTGTTCTTACCACACCGTATGAGATATGACATGGTAAGAAGCTGAGTCTAGATCATCTAAAGACTTGAAGATCTACAACCAATGTGGAAAGATAGATGGTCGATGAGTTAAAGGATAAATCTATCATAACTCACTTTATAGGGTATCCAAAAGAATTCATAGGGTACTACTTTTACTTTTCATAAGATCATAATGTGATTATGAGGTATCATGTCGTATTTCTAGAAAAATAGTTTATCAAGGATGGTGGTAGTGGAAGGTTGATTCAGCTCAAAGAGAAAGTCTCTAAAGAGCAACGAGCTATAAATCCTCAGAAACCCTTTAATAATGAGCTAGTAATTGATGTTCCTCCACCATCTCATAGATCTAGTAAGATCTCCCATCCTCCTGAAAGGTACATAGGTATACTTACAGAGGATATAGAGAAAATATTTCTTGTGAAAGATAAAGGTCATGGAGATGATTGAATACCTTTAACAAGGTGATGCCTAACATCAATTTCGAGAAATAGTTAGATATAATGAAGTCAAAAATTGACTCGATGCACTTGAACTAAGTATGATCCTTAGTAGATCTACTAGAGGTTATAGTACCTATTGGATGTAAATCGATCTACAAAAGAAAAATAGATGCAGATGGTAAGGTAAAGATCTATAAAGTTAAGTTTATGGTGAAAGATCATAGTCAATGTAAAAGCATTGACTATCAGAATACTTTTTTGCCATGATCATGCTTAAATCTATCCACATATTGCTTGCTATTATAGCTTTCTATGATTATGAAATCTGATAGATGGATGTAAAAACTGCTTTCATGAATGGATATCTTGCAAAAAATATCTATATGGAGCAGCTTTTGATTTTCACTTTTGATGATGGAGATCATAATCTGCAAGCTATAAAGGTCCATATATGGATTAAAGCAAGCTTCTCGAAGTTGAAACCTTCATTTCGATGATGCAATCAAATCATTTGATTTTGTCAAGAATGAAGAGAAATCTTATATATACAAAAGGGTCAGTGGGAGCATGGTTACATTTCTTATACTATATGTGGATGATATCCTTCTTATTGAGAATAATATTCTCATGCTGACCATGATCAAAAGATGGTTGTCCAAGAAATTCTTCATGAAAGATCTAGAAGAAGCACCCTATATTCTTGGAATAAAGATCTATAGGGATAGGCATGGTATCCCTTTTGGAGTATTCCATGCCTATCACAAAACTATACATAGAAAAAGTGCTGAGAAGGTTCATCATGGAATACTCCAAAAGGGAGCTTCTACCTTTTAGGCATGGTATGAAGAAAAATCCTGATTTCCTGTGGTCAGGTTTGTTCAAATCTGATTGGATCAAAAGGCATATTTCAGAAACTTCCTCTTAGATCCAAATCAGATCTGACATTTTTCAGATCTGATTTTATAATTTGATAATCAAAAAAATTAAATTAAATCAAATATAAATTAATTTTATCTTGATTCTAGGTAATCTGATTATCCATTGATGATCATGCTGAAGCCCTGAGGTTCTGGATCTAGCCATGCAAGCGCCTAGCCTCTACCGGTATCCACTCGAACTGGATCTGGAGATCTTCTCCTTCTTTATCTCATCTTCAAAAATCAGATCTAGATCTGATTTGGAGGATCTTCAAAACTCCTTCTGAAGATCAACAGTCGTCTCTGCAGTAGTGCTGCCTTCTTCCTTTCTCGTCAGTCTTTTCTTGCCTAAATCGCACTAATCTGAAGGCCCAACTTCCTTAGGCATGGAGAGGAGACAGAGGATCAAAAAGGTGGCATGGAGGAGGGAGATGAGCAATCTTGGGGCATGGCTAAGAGAGAAGCTATGAAAAGTGGGCGCAAACAGGTCTTTATATAGATCCTACTGCGCCATGCAGTGCCACATCACCCCGGCCAATCACGTTGCTTCGTTTAATCAAATCTAAATCTGAGTGGTGGGATGACATCACCTGATCCAATCAAATGAGAGACCCACAGATTCATCCTAAGGTGGCGCCTAAGACTAGTCAAAGTCTATAGGTGAGGGTCACCTAGTTTGAATCCAAGAAGCAACCTAGAGTTCCATCCGTATGGGACTCCAGGTGTCCCTATCCATGGGAGCACGCCATCCTAGGCATGCGCCAACTCCTTTGCAAAATCCAATAAGGGGACAATATTCTATCTACTCTCCAATAAGTGCATGACACATGGGCAGATATCAAAGGGTCAAAGGTCAACGTTTGACCAAAGTCAAAGGACAAGAATTAGCAGGTGATGAAAAATAGTAGGTGTTATCTTAAATTTATCTCATAAATTATGACAATCCTTTTCTGACCTGGACAAGCTCCAGTCAAATCAAGTAAAGGTACCTAAGTGAGCATAAACACATTTGGCTCGGTTGAGACAACTTTAAATGATAGAAAAAGGAGAATGTTAGGTTCAATCGTGTGCTTGCATGACTTCCTTGAATCTAATTGAATCTAATTCAAATCAATTGAACTGGATTAGTTTGATTGATGATATCCAGACCTAAACCTTTGTTTGTGTGACCCAGTTAGATTCAGTTCTGTATGGTAATGGGATATGTCATGATCTCCATCATTAACATCATCGAAACTCTTTTCGATGGATCAGAACTCTTCTGATTCAGACAACTAGAATGATCGATCATCTAAATTATTCTAATTGCTCTCAAAATCCATCAATGACATCAAGCAGTATATGGTGGCAACCCATCAAAACTTAAAACGAACCTCTCGGTGCAGCTACTTGTGTGATTAAGTTCTTCTATCTTGAGCCCCGATCAGATTAGGGTTAAGATGAACTCATCAAACCCTAATTTCGATCATATGATTTAATCATTCGATTCAAGTCCGATGTGAAAATCTTAATAGAAACTCTTTCTATTATTTCACTCTCTACCACGGCCATCGGCTTATGGACTTGATTCTCATGATCATTATAGTGCTACTCCTCATGCACCAAGGTAGATAGATTCCATCTTGGTGCAATCCAATTCCTACAATGAACACGCTATAGCGAACATACACCTCAGTGTATCAAATGGCTAGGAGACCGAGTCATGGTGTAGTCAAACTGTAACACCCTCAAGGTAAACTGCCGATACACCTCAGGTCAAAGAACTAAACACACCACTGCAGCTTTGAGTCAGTCATTGACGAGAAGGTAGACTTTCTTATGACTACTCGAGGTGGTCACGCTCAGTGCCCTCGTTCTTTAACGAGTACCTGTACTCTCGCTCCGATGTCTCTACACTGTAGACTCAAGACTCATCTACTATAAAGAAGTGATTGCACACTAACCTTCCGAATCAATCACCATCCTCATGATGATCCTACGGTCAAAAGCATTTTATGAGTTAATAATGAAAATTCTTGTCTTAAATTTTCAACTCTTGAAAATAAGAATTATCATTACCATTAACTCAAGGGATGTATCACAGACACTAAATATACATATATGATAAAAAATAATCTATTTTATTATTTATAGTCAAAATTATAATTTTGCCCCTAGAAGTGTATTACAAGTGTCAACCAATTCTGACTTTTAGGGCACATATATGTAACAAACTCCCACTTGACCTAAAGTCAATTGGCTATAAATCTAAGTCTCATCTTCTCAAGGTAGGCTTCGATCTTCTGCTGCCTCAACGACTTTGTAAGCGGATCCACCACATTGTTTGTGGAGTCGACTTGCTTGACCTTGACGTAACCCTTCTCAAGATAATCGTGGATGAGGTTGTATCGCCGCTCGATGTGCTTAGATTTCTGATGAGACCTCGACTCCTTAGCAAGGGCTATGGCGCCATTGTTGTCATAGTACGGAGGAATGGCATCCGATGGCATTACTCCAATCTTTGTGGCAAACTTCTTGTACCAGAATACCTCCTTTGTAGCTTCTGACGCAGCGATATATTCTACATCCATGGTGGAATCTGCTATCACTGTTTGCTTGAAACTTTTCCAACTGATAGCTCCACCATTGCATATAAACATACTTTCAAATGTCGACTTTCGATCATCAACATCGGACATAACATCCAAGTCTGTATACCCCTAGACTTAGAGTTCTCCATTGCCAAAAATCAGTATCACATCCCTAGTTCTTCTTAAGTACTTAAGGATACATTTCACAGAAGTCCAGTGTTCTTCACCTAGATTCGACTGATATTTGCTCGTGACACTCACGGCATGGGCTATATTAGGTCGTGTACATAACATGGCATACATGAGGCTCCCTATTGCTGAAGCATAAGGGATCTTGCTCATGCGTTCTATTTCCTCAAGTGTGCTAGGACACATCTTCTTGGAAAGATGATGCCATACCTGAAGGGTACTAAACCGCTTTTAGAGTTTTTCATACTAAACCTCTTTAGTACTTTCTCTATGTACATCTTCTGTGAAAGTCCTAGCATCCTATTCGATCTATCTCTATAGACCTTAATTCCCAGAATAAAGGATGCTTCGCCTAGGTCTTTCATGGAGAATTCTTTAGATAACCACATTTTAACTATGGTCAAAATGAGAATATCATTCCCAATAAGGAGGATGTCATTCACGTACAATACGAGGAAGACAACAGCACTCCCACTGATCTTTTTGAAGACATATGGCTCCTCCTCATTTTTGATGAAACCAAACATTTTGATCATATCATTAAAACAAGTATTCCAGCTCCAAGATGCTTGCTTAAGTCCATATATGGACCTTTGCAGCTTGCATACCTTGCGATCATCATCACTAGATGTGAAACCTAGCGGTTGTTCCATATAGATATCTTCCTTAAGATATCCATTTAAGAATGCTGTTTTCACGTCCATTTGCCATATTTCATAATCAAAATAGGCTACAACAGCAAGCAATGTGCGAATAGATTTTAGCATAGCTACTGGCGAAAAAGTATCCTAATGGTCTATGCCTTCGCATTGACTATAACCTTTTGCCACTAATCTAGCCTTGAATGTCTCCACATTTCCATCCGCACCAATCTTTCTCTTGTAGATCCATTTACACCCAATAGGTACTATACCTTCTGGTGGATCTACCAAGATCCAGACTTGGTTTGAGTGCATCGAGTCAATTTCTGACTTCATTGCCTCTAACCATTTCTCAGAGTCGATATCTGATATCGCCTCATTATAGATTTTGGGATCATCACCACGAACCCCATTATCTATAAGGAACATTTTCTCTACATCCTCTGAAATAGTACCTAAGTACCTCTTAGGGGGACGAAAAATTCTTTTCGATCTACGAGGTAGAGGAGGTAGTGTATGGATTGGCTCAACCTGATTTGGTTCCATTTGGTCCTTAGCTCGTTGCTCTTATGAGACTTTCTCTTCGAGCTTGATCTTCTTTCCAATGCTGCTATCTTGAATAAACTATTTTTCAAGAAAGATGGCATGTCGACTCATAATCACATTGTGATCTTCTGGAATGTAGAAATAATATTCTAATGACTCTTTAGGATATCCTATAAATCAAGCTCTAAAGGACCTAAAGTCTAACTTATCCACTTGTTGTCTTTTGACATGAGCCAGACAATCCCAAATTCTGAGATAACTCAGACTTAGTTTCTTACCATGCCATATCTCATACGGTGTGGTAGGAATGGTTTTAGAAGGAACCCTATTCAGTAAGTATATTGCAGTTAACAAACAGTATCCCCAAAGAAAATTAGGAAGGTCTGTGAATCTCATCATGGATTGGACCATATCTAATAGGGTCCGATTCCTCCATTCTAAAACTCCGTTGAGTTGAGGTGTTCCAAATGGAGTCCATTAAGAAACTATGCCATTTTCCACGAGATAGTTCAAGAATTTCTGACTAAGGTATTCACCTCCTCGATCTGATTGAAGAACCTTAATGGATTTTTCAATTTGCTTTTCTACTTCATGTCTGAATTCTTTGAACTTTTTAAATGCTTCAGACTTGTGTCTCATAAGATACACATACCCATACTTTGATAAATCATCGATAAAGATTATGAAGTAGACTAAATTGCCTCTAGCCGGCACATCGAATGAGCCGCACACATCAATATGTACTAGGGCAAGAAGATTCGTGGCCCTTTCTCCATGTCCTACAAAAGGGAGCTTAGTCAATTTGCCATGAAGATAGGATTCATAAATTGGATATGACTCAGAAGTCAACAAACTCAATAGCCCATTTTTCTTCAATTTATTAATCCTATCTTCTACTATATGACCTAATCTTAGGTGCCATAGATACCTATCATTAGGACAATCCCTAGGACGTTTTGATTTTATAGCATTCACATTTTGCTCGAAGTTAAAAATAGATACATCAACATGTAACTGATAAAGATCGTTAATAAGAAAACCACTGGCAATTTTATTTCTTTCATAAAGAATGTTACTATGGTTCTTAAGAAAACTAATTACATAGCCTTCTAATGCAAGGCAAGAAATAGAAATCAAATTTCTGCTTGCTATCGGCATATAATAACAGTCTTTTAATACTAGGTCTAAACCAGATGGTAGTCAAAGAGGGTATGTTCCCATGGCCACGTCAGCAACTTTTGCCCCATTTTTGATATGTCGGATCATCTCACCATCCCTCAGCCTCCTGCTATCCTCAAGATCCTGCATGAAAGTACATAAGTGAGCACTAGAACCAGAGTCAAGCACCGAACTGAATGTAGAAGAAATCGTAAGGTTAGACTCAATAACGAGCACACCTCCAGAAGGACCTGCCTTCTTCTTCTTTAGGGTGGCCAAGTAAGTAGGATAGTTCCACTTCCAATGGCCATTACTGTTGTAATAGAAATACTTTTCTTTGTCCATGGCCTTCTTCTTTAGCTCTGCCTTTTTCTTCTTTCCTCCTTCTATCTTCTGCTTTTTCACAGACTTCTTCTTCCTTCCAAAAGACTTTCTCTTGAAAGAAGTCCGTTCCACAGCAAGTACTGAGTCTTTAGAACCTTTCATGGAAAGCTCAGCGGTAACCAGCATGTTTATAAGTTCGGTCAAGAAATTTTGAAGTTTATGCATATGGTAGTTCATGATGAACTGTCCATATACATCAGTCAAGGATTGCAGAATTATATCATTCTACAGATCCAAGTCCAACCTCACTCCGAGCTTCTCAAGCTCTTCCATGTCCTTGATCATCATCAGATAATGATCTTGGACTAACTACCCATCATGCATCTTAGCCTTGAATAGTCCTTTAGTGACTTGATACTTGGCTGCGCGACTCTGTTCACCAAATATGTCCTATAGGTGAGCCAACATTTGGCGAGTAGTCCTAATATCTTCATGTTGGCACTAAAGTTCATCAGACATCGAGCCTAACATGTAGTATCTAGCCTTATTATCATCGTCTGTCCACTTATCCAGAAATGTTCTCTACTCAGTGGATGGACGAGCTGGTAAGGTGGGAGGGTCCTGATCCTATACATGAGTTAACTTCTCAAAACCCAAAATGATTTTGAAGTTTCGGAGCTAATCTATTTAATTTGGTCTGGTCAATCTATGGATATCTAGGATTCATGCTAGTGGGTTGGATGCAGACATTTTTCTATAGAGAGTCAAAATTTCTAATTAGATATTATAATTAAAACTTAACTAATTTGTTTAGAAATTTTATTTTTAAATAAATTAGCTTCCACTATTTTCTCAGATTCCTACACTCCCTCTATAGAGATGCGAAAATCTTCATGATTATTGATTTCTACTGCGTGGTGCAGTCCCACCAACTTACTCATCACCTCACCTAATAGTTATTAGTGATGGGTTAGCCAACGAGTGAACAACTCTTGTTCAATGATTCTCTAATCATGATGCACCCAATCTTGGTCTCTAATTCATGAATCTCACCATGTTCGGAATATCGATCCACTTCTTAGTTAAGTTAGACCCACCATTTGCATAGATTGGATTTCTAATTGATTCTCTCACCGTATTCAGAATATTGAGCCCAATCCATCCGCCAGCCTGTAGCATCCAATGCCTAATAGGGTTGCATCTTCCTAGTGCAACTGAGCCGGGAAGGGTCCGCACATCTACAATGGTGAAAGACCTTAGACTTAATCTTTTCTTAGGAAGATTTGATTTTAGTCTCATTGATAAGCATCATAAATTCACCAATAAAAGTATTAATTTATTAATTAATTTATATTAATTTTTAAAAATTATTAATCAATTTATATATAATTTTTAAAAAATTCATATTTTTATTAATTAAAAAATTAATTAAAAAATAATAAAAATTAAAAAATAAAATTTTATTATCAATAGAAAGAGCTCATTTTTTTAATCATAATGAAATAAATTTCAAGTAAAATAGAGCTAAAATGGAAAATATATGAATTTTTAAAAAATATGAAATAAATAAAAATTAAATAAAAAAGAAAATGGCTCAGCCGGCTCCGCAAGCCGAGCCACCAAGCCAAGCTAAGCCATCAAAGCCGACTCAACCGATGAAGCCATCAGCCGTTCTACGATCCAGGCGTGGACCGCCAGCTCAGCAAAATCCGGCGAATCAGAGCTTGCCATGTGGTGGACCTAGACCCCTAAAGGGTCTACAAAAATTTATCGTGGCTCATAAGGGTAATTTAGTCTTTTCGCTCGACAACAGAAGTGCTGATTGGCTGCGGTGTGCGGTGCGGCCGGTCTACGCGGTCCATGGGAACAGTGATTGCGCGATCGGACGGATGTGGTTGTTTGCGGTCAAGATCGGACGGCTGTGGTTGCTTCCGGATTTTATTCAGCTATAGACATCACGTGGATCACCATCGAATGGCAGCGCTCGATCCAGGCGACGATCCGATGGTCCAAAAAGCTCTCGACGGTGATCAAACTCTCAGGCGCGTGATTTGCGGCCAGATTTCCTCCATCAAGCACGATCCAATGGCCAGAATTTAATCCGACCCGATCTGAGCTGATCTGCATCCGATTTTGATGATTTTTGGACCGTTGGATTTCTATTGAATGACTGGATTTTATCAGATTTATCAGAGATGTATCAGAGCCATTTTAATTTAAATTTTATTTAGATTTTGATTATTATAAAGGCCATTAGTCCCAAATTGCCTAGAAGCAAACTTTCCAGCCCTCCTAGCTCTATAAAAAGGACCCCAGGCCACCAAAAATCAATATCTCCGATCAAGGTGAAGCTTTGGTATAGGACGAAGCCAGGCTATGGGTTAAAGGCTACTTCGAAGCAACGGATGTCGAGAAGAAGAGCCGAGCTTCTACACCATCTTTCTGCCAATGCTGATCCAAGATCAGAGATCAGGCTATTTTATTTTATTATCTTTTCTTTTTAAATTTTATGTATTTAAATTTTGAAATTTTAATTAATAAAAATTTTATTTTTTGCACTTTAATTTCTTGCTTTTTATTTTTATTGTAATTTAATTTCTACACTTTAAATTATTGCTTTGCAAGTAGATGCTAAGATCTAACTAGTAGATCTTAGTACCAAGTTTAAATTCCTGCACCTTTTAATTTTCATTTTTTATTTTCCAACTTCACTTTTGATCCCAAAACTCTTCTTCTTTTTTTTCTTTTTCTTTTAAAAATCAAAGATTTCAAATCTAAAATACTACCTTCCCTGTGGATTCGATCCGACTCACTACTATCTACGCATTTTCAATAATTTTAAGAAGTCGGATTAAACTGATAAACACGGTGTCTTAACGACAACATCGCGTTCCTATCAAGTCTTTGGCACCATTGTCGAGGAAGGAATAGATGCTATTTTTTTCTTTGATTTCTTTGATTTTTTTTTTGTAAATTAATTATTTTTTTTAATATTGCTTACTTTTTTTTTTTATTATTTTGTAGAAGAAAAAAGAGAAAATAAAGAAATCATCAAATTTTGGTGAGATCAATCATAACCCTAGTCCTTTTTCCTTTTTATTTATTTTACTTTTAAATTAATTTAAAAAAATATTCATTTAAACCTAATTAAAAGCCTCATGATAAGATTAGAAACCCTAACTGCTTAGAAAATGCATCATATTAGTTTTATTTTTATTTTTTATTTTTTTGGTGATTGCTGGAAGCAAGGTAAGCCTTTCAGAATACAATTAGTTACATGCATCTAGTTTAAATTGCATAAAACCCTTTGATTGAATTTTTTTTTTTTCCGTGCATATTCATATTAAATCAAATTAAGGGCAATACCCAATTAAATAAGATAAGGTGGGGATTTGATCACCCTTCCTTAGCCCACAAACAACCAACCAGCATCCTGCATTGACCTAAGCCTTTAATTTTAAAATCAATTAGACATCAATCCTAGGAACTCGAGCTCAATAGGATAAGGAATCCTAAGAGTTGAACCTGGTTAGGATAAGTAAATTTGACTGGTATCTAGGAAAATGGTTCAGGTACGATTGGGCTCGAAGGAAGGTGGTTTCTAATTGGTTCTGTTCGCTTACCTGGCCAAGCACAATTGGTGTCTGAGGCAAGCAACGGGGGGACTCCCATCGATCTTACACTTACCTGGCTAGTTGATTGGCTAATCCTACACTTGGAGGGCTTGAAGGTGACCTTGGCAGTTAGGAGCTGTCTAGATTTAGGATAACCCTTAGTCAGGATTAATTGACCAATTTGATTGCTAACCAACATCAAACCTAATTAAACCTAATTCTTCTCTTTCTTCTTAGTTTTAGGACTCCTTAGGACCTCTTCTTTAGAACTCTTCTTTCTTTCTTTTTCTTTCTCTTCTAAAAAATAAAATAAAAAAAATAAAATAAAAATTAAATTTAACTAACTAAAAAAATATTTAAAAAATAATAAACTTAATTAATAAATAAATAATTAATCTTTAATATAATAAAATAATAATAAAAAAATATATAAAAAAATTATAAATTTTTATTGAACAATACGTTAGGTTGCTTAATACATATATGGTAGAAAATTACTTTACCTGATCTAGTTGAACCCAACCATAATAATCAAATGGCTAATCTGAACCTAATAGTCCAAAAATTAGGTAAAGTTGACTTCTTGCTCAAAAAATAAGATCAACTCCTAAATTCTATGGTCAACAATCTCCTGCACAATTCACATCATTTTCTAATTATTAGGAGGATTATTCAATCTATGCAAGCCTAACCCTTCATGTGAGTGAATGTCCTATGGCTGCATAATTTTCATATTTTATCCAGAATAAGTTCCAAACTAACTCAAGGATACTCCAATTGATTAGACCCTTTTCAAATTCATATAATTCAGATTGGAGTAACTTTAATTTTTCTTGGACATCCAACAGACTCAGGCTCAGACCCAAATTTCACTTGAGCAAAAATTATCAAAATTATGCCTATAATAATGGTCAGCCTAGTCAGTTTAACCAGCCATCATATTATAATCAGCCTTCATACCCACCTCCTCAACAGACCGATCTAGCTGATGATAGATTTAACCAACTTCAATAATTAATTCTAACTCAACAGCAATCTATCGTCAGACTAGAAGCTCAATAGATAATTAGTTGAGTCTAACATGAGGAGAGAACTAGATCAACTACCGAACTACCAATTTCCAAAACAACCATCTAATGACCACCAACCATCTGGATTAATTAATCAATCTAAATGTTTCATCTAAGAATCTCTAATTTGAGAATGCCAAAAGTAATTCCTGAACTTAAAAGCTATAAGATTCTTATGGACCCATACTAAGATCAGGTGAGAGAGGCTAGTACTGATGCTAGCCAAAATAAAATTTAGAGGACTGGTTAGTACTGAGACATACCCATAGAAGAACCCAAGCCAGGAATTAGTACTGATGCTAGTTCAGTTTAAATGAGATAGAAATAAGAGAAAAGAGAATAGATGATTTACCCGAGACTTATAAACCTAATGTCCTATTCCTTCAACCCTAAAAAGCCGATTCTTCTTATAAAATCAAAAGGCATGTAATGAAATGTCAATGGAGTTGTTTAAGCAGGAATCACATTAATTACCTCCAGAATTAAAATCGCCTTTAGTCACCATTCCAGCACCCATTGAATCAAACTTAACTCCTAAAACTCCATTTATGAGCATTTTAGAAAAACAAATAGGAGAAATTCTTAATAAACATAGGTCTGAGAATCGAATCATAAATTATATCCCTAAAATTAACAAAGATTATATCAATAATGGGATTATAAATTAATTTTCTGAGATTGGCAATCCAAAACCATTGGAATTTGTCAATCCAATATTCGATACAGGATAGGCTGAAGATGGTAAACTTAGCGCTTGTTGGGAGGCAACCCAATATTTAGTTTTTATCTAATTTATCTTTTTAGTTTATTTTCTTTTTAGGATAATTTGAATAAGTTGGAGGAAGAGCTCAAATTTTCAAAGGCATGTGCTGGACTAAAAATATACTGAGTTAGGTGTATTCTTTCATGTTCTTTATTACATCCTTTATTTTTTCTTCTCCATTGAGGACAATGTCGATTAAGCTAGGGAGAGAGAAAAATAAAAAATATTTTAAAATTTTAAGTCCTCGAAAAAATTAGTATTTTAGTATTTAGATACTTGATTATGCTTAAGAATCGATAAAACAAGCATTTTTAAAAAAAAATTGATACATAGATCAGAAAATCTGTGAGATATTAAGGAATCAAGTATTAAGAAAATTCAATAAAGAGTTAAGTCCAAAACATAAAAAAAAAATTTCTTGGAGCATTTCTAATTATTTCTACTAGCATCAAAGAAAAGTCTACTTTTTATAGGCTTGTGTAGGGTAACTATACATTTCTTCATATAAAAATTTATTTTAATAAAATAGTTTCCAAGTACTTCTCATTGAGTAATCGGGCCTCTTTGCCTAAGCAAGCATTGAGTTTTGTGTCAAAAGGTGGGAAGGGCAAAGAAGCTCGTTGTAAAGCTAGTCTTAACTCGTAGCCTATTTGATTCGAGCTAGTAAGCCCGAAGGGTATTCTATACCTAGTGCCCTAAAGTCAACTAGTTTGGGAGTCATTGGCTCAAGACTCGCTACATGGATTAAATAGAAAGCTTAAGAAATTAAGACACTCAATAGTGGTACAACGTTAAAAAAATATATATATATATATATTGGTTTCCCACCAAGTAACCGGGTCCCGTTGTCTAAGTAAGCAATGATATTCGCATCAAAAAGTGGGCAATGTAAAAACAAAAATTAAAAAATGAAGGATGGAAGTAGCAATACACCTATCTATATGAAATTAGATAAATTAGAGATAAAAGGTAGGATAATTTAGAAAAAGTTCTGAAAAATTTAATGTTCTTTACTTAATTTTTCTATTGATAAGTATTAATACCACAAAGATATATCTCATTTAAGCTCTACTGAATATCAATGGCCATTTTGAAAATTGCTTAAGTAAAATTTGAAACTCTAAAGTTAAAAGGTATTTAAAACTAAATTCTTTCTTACTCGAGGACGAGCAAAGCTAAGTTGAGGTGTGATAGCATCAAATAAATTCACCAATAAAAGTATTAATTTATTAATTAATTTATATTAATTTTTAAAAATTATTAATAATTTATAATATAATTTTTGAAAAATTTATATTTATTAATTAAAAAATAATTTAAAATAATAAAAAATAATAAAAATTAAAAATAAAATTTTATTATCAAATAGAAAGAGCTCATTTTTTTGATCATAACGAAATAAATTTCAAATAAAACGGAGCTAAATGGAAAGATATAAATTTTTTAAAAAATATGAAATAAATAAAAATTAAATAAAAAAGAAAATGGCTCGGTCGGCTTAGCAAGCCGAGCCACCAAGCCAAGCTAAGCCATCAAAGCTGACTCAGCCGATGAAGCCATCAGCCGGTCCACGATCCAGGCGTGGACCGCCAGCTCAGACAAAATCCGGGGAATCAGAGCTTGCCACGTGGTGGACCTAGACCCCTAAAGGGTCTACAAAAATTTATCGCGGCTCACAAGGGTAATTTAGTCTTTTCGCTTGGCAACAGAAGTGCTGATTGGCTGCGGTGTATGGTGCGGCCGGTCTGCGCGGTCCATGGGAACAGTGATTGCGCGATCGGACGGATGTGGTTGTTTGCGGTCAGGATCGGACGGCTGTGGTTGCTTTCGGATTTTATTCAGCTACAGACATCACGCGGATCACCATCGGATGGCAGCACTCGATCCAGGCAATGATCCGATGGTCCAGAAAGCTCCCGACGGTGATCAAACTCTCAGGCGCATGATTTGCGGCCAGATTCCCTCCATCAGGTGCGATCTAATGGCTAGAATTTAATCCAACCTGATCTGAGCTGATCTGCATCTGATTTTGATGATTTTTGGACCGTTGGATTTCTATTGAATGGCTAGATTTTATCAGATTTATCAGAGATATATCAGAGCTATTTTAATTCGAATTTTATTCAGATTTTGATGATTATAAAGGCCATTAGTCCCACATTGCCTAGAAGCAAACTTTCCAGCCCTCCTAGCTCTATAAAAAGGACCTCCAGGCCACCAAAAAATCAATATCTCCGATCAAAGGTGAAGCTTTGGTACAGGATGAAGCCAGGCTATGGGTTAAAGGCTGCTTTTGAAGCAATGGGTGCCGAGAAGAAAGAGCCGAGCTTCTACACCATCTTCCTGCCAATGCTGATCCAAGATCAGAGATCAGGCTATTTTATTTTATTATCTTTTTTTTTTAAATTTTATGTATTTAAATTTTGAAATTTTAATTAATAAAAATTTTATTTTTTGCCTTTAATTTCTTACTTTTTATTTTTATTGCAATTTAATTTTTGCACTTTAAATTATTGCTTTGCAGTAGATTGCTAAGATCTACTAGTAGATCTTAGTAACCAAGTTTTAAATTCCTGCAATTCCCTTTTAATTTTCGCTTTTTAGTTTTCCGACTTTCCTTTTGATCCCAAACTCTTTTCTTATTCTTTTTTTCTTTTTAAAAAATCAAAAGATTTCAAATTCTAAAATACTACCTTCACCTATGGATTTGACCTAAACTCACTACTATCTACGCATTTTGCATAATTTTAAGAGTCGGATTAAACCTAATAAATTACGGTGTCTTAACGACAACATCGCATTCCTATCACTCATTAAACTAGACTTGGCATAGTCATAACTATTATGACTAACCTAGTGGCATGGGTTAGCTCGAATTATTGACCACCTCAGGATCAGAACTGAGTCAACAAACATGCTAGGTAAGTGAGAAAATCGATGGAAGGGATATGCCATTTACTCGATTAAGCACATATTCGAGTCGAGTAGCTTTCAATTAAAAATCAATTGATCGTATCTACCAAACTTACCTTAGACACTAAATTGTTGAGCCAGAACCAATTGGATTAGCCTATAATCTAGACCTAACCACGGAGCCTAATTAGGTCTAAGCTTGATCGATCACGTCACATTGAACTCGATCCTTGACCCAGACTTAATCCTATTAGGCTGGTCTTTAAGCTTGTTGATCCATCTAAACCAACTGCTTATTCGGTTTGATCAACCGGCTAGACCAATTACCACTATCCAAGCCCGAATCCAATTTTAATGAACATGTCTTGATCTGAAAATATCTCATTTTAGACTAATATATTTCATATATCTTAATGTTTAATTAAGTTTTAGGGTTCAAAATCAAAAATGGCAAAATAAGATCCTAAGGTTTCAGGATCTAGGGTTTTTGCAGAAAGTAATTTTTAATTTTTGATTAAGGACGAAACGCGCAAGCATCCCTACACATCACTAAGAACACTCCATCGATGGAAGGAGAGGGTCTTTTAAGTCCTACTTTATTCTTATGACGGACAGCTCAAGGAAAATGCCTTAAAATAGAAATACAACTAATCTACAAAACCTAATTAGATTCTAAGCAATATATCTCATATAAGAAAAATTTGATCTAATTTAAAAGCAATGTTTTGCATACATATCATGGTTATCATGTATGCCAAATTTTTAGATCTAATTATCTCATAATCATCTAAAAAATTAAATTTAAATTTGATCTTATGCAAATAAAATTTAATCTAAGACGTCCTATTGTCGAACTATTCTACACTAGTCTAAAGATGCAACTATCATATCTCAATTGAATAAAGATTAAATTAAATTTATTTTCCATTTTTAGATCTGATTATAACATTTATAAGATGGAAAAATAGTAAATAAATATATTTAAAAATTATTTTCAATAAATAAAATATGGTTATACTAGACTACAACATAGAATAATCTATTCTAGTCTAGTTATGTATTTCCATACATAATTAGATCTAAGAATTAATTTTATAATTTTTTATTTTTATTTTTCTAATTTTAGATCTAATCACATCTCATGTGAATATCTAAAATTACTAATTTATCAGATAAATTTAGATCTTAATAAATTTATAAAAGAAAACCTGGCTCTGATACGCAGTTGAACGAGAAATATGATTTCTCGAGGTCAGGTTTCGTTCATAGATCTGATTGGATCAAGAGTATAATTTTTAAAAAGCTTTCTCTAGATCCAAATGCAGAATTTGATATTTTTTAGATTTGAATTTTATGATTGATAATTAAAAAAATTAAATTAAATTAAATCTAAATTAATTTTACCTTGATTCTGGGTAATCTAATTACCCATTGATAATCGTGCTGAAGCCCTAAGGTTCTGGACCTAGCCATGCAAGCACCTGGCCTCTACCGGTATCTACTTAGGTCAGATCTGAAGATCTTCTCCTTCTTTATCTTATCTCCAAAAATCAGATCTGAATCCGATTTGGAGGATCTTTAAAACTCCTTCTGAAGATCAGCAGTCATCTCTGCAGCAGTACTGCCTTCTTCCTTTCTCGTCAGCCTTTTTTTGCCTGAATTGCACTAATCTGAAGGCCCAACTTTCTTAGGCATGGAGAGGAGAGCAAGGAATCAGAAAGGTGGCAATGGAGGAGGGAAAAGAGGGGGCAGCCCTTGGGGTGGTGGCTAGAGAGGAAGTCCTATGAAAAGTGGGATAAATAGGTCTTTATATAGACTCTGTTGCGCGCATGCAGTGCCAAATCACCCCGGCCCAATCAATGTTGCTTCAATTTAATCAAAAAGCTAAATCTGAATTTGGTGGGATGACCATCCTTTGATCTAATTAGATGAGACAATCCATAGACTCATCCTAAGGTGGCACTAAGACTGGTCAAAATCTCATAGTGAGTGTCCACGTAGTTTTTGAATCCAAGAAGCAAACCTAGAGTCCCATCCGTATGGGAACTCCAGGTGTCGCGCATCCATGGGCCACACGCCACCCTAGGCATGCACCCCTCCTTCCAAAATCTAGCAAGGGGACAATACCCCTATCTGCTCTCTCAATACGTGCTGACACATGGCAGATGTCCAAGGGTCAAAAGGTCAATGTTTAACCAAAGTCAAAGAACAAGGAATTAGCAGTTGATGGAAAATAGTAGGTGTTGTCTTAAATTTATCTTCATAAATTAAGACACCTTTTCTGCACCCTGGTCCAAGCTCGCAATCAGACTAGGTAAAGGTACCTGAGTGAGCACAAAATATTTTTTGGCTTCGGTCGAGAGAAACAACTTTAGAATGCATAGAAAAAGAGAACGTTAAGGTTCAATTCGATGTGCTAGCACGATTCCTTGAACCTACTTATCTCAATTCAGATCAATTGACTAAGTTCAGTTCAATTGATGATACCACCAAATCCTTTTTTGTGACTCCATTAGGTTCAGTTCGTATTGATAATGGGATAATGTACATGATCTCATCATTGACAATCATCGAACTCTTTGATGAATCCGAACTCTTCTGATTTCAGACAGATGAATGATCGATCATCTAATCTTTCTAATTGCCCCAATCCATCAGTGACACTAGCAGTAAGGTGCAACCATCAGACTGAAAATGCAACATTCTTCGGTGCAGCCTACCTTATATGATTAAGTCTCTCTATCTTGACCCCGATCCAGATTAGGGTTAAGGTAACTCTCAAACCTAGTTTAATATATATATTACTTCAGTATTCCGAGTTGAAAATCTAAGAATAACTCTTTCTCTTATTTCACTTCTCATGTCATGGCCTATGGGCTTTGGACTTGATTCTCTGTATCATATGGCTACTTCCTCTCCACCGAGGAGATAGATCTCCCATCTTGATGCAATCCAATTCCTACAATGATACATCTATAAGGCCAACATACACCTCAGGGTTTCGAATGGCTAAAGATCGTGAAGGGAAATCCTGATTTCCCGGTCCAGGTTCGTCCAGATCTGATTAGATCAAGAGATATATTTCAAAAATTTTCTCTTGATCTCAATCAGATCTTGATATGTTTCAGATCTGATTCTTATTATTTTAATAAATAAAATAAAATAAGATAAATTAAATCAAATTTAATTTACCTGATTTGGGTAATCCTATTACCCTGTAGATGATCCTGATTGCAGCGGAAGGTTCTGGATCTTAGCCACGCAAGCGCCTGGCCTCTACCGGTATCCACTCGGGTTGGATCTGGAGATCCTCTTCTTCTCTATCACACCTCCAAAAATCAGATCTGGATCTGATCTGGAGGATCTTCAAAACTCTTTTGAAGATCTGCAGTCGTCCTTTTGCAGCAGCGCAGCCTTCTTGCTTTTGATCGCCTTTCTTGATCTGAATCGCACCAACCTAAGTCCAAAACTCTTTTTGGACGTGGAGAGCAAGGGGAGAAGAGACTATGGCATGGAGAAGGAGGGGAGAGGCAGCCTTGGGGCGTGGGGTCTCAATTGCATTTTAATTAGGGTTGGGCGCAGGGTCTTATTTATAGACCTCTTGTGATCCAACTCCTCTTCCTCTCAACCAATCACAACCCTTTGTGAAATCAGATCTAAATCTGATTGGTTGGAATAGAGACCCCTGGATTCCTCCTTAGAGGGCGCCTAAGACCAGTCAAACTGGATTCTTAGTAGAACTCTGATTGGAATCCAAAAGGGAGGTGGAGTCCTTGTCCAACAAGGACTCCTAGGCGCCTCCTACTTGGGCTCACGCCACCCTTGGCGTGCGCCCTTCTCCTTGCCAGGTTCTGGCAGGGGGACAGGCCCCCACCAGCTCTCCAATAGGTGCATGACATGTGGTCAAAAGTCAAAGGGTCAATGGTCAACGTTTGACCAGTCAAAGGTAGACTTTTGACCAAAGTCAAAGAACAAGAAATGGCAGGTGACCAAAAATGGCAGGTAATGTCTTACAAATAAGACAACCTATTCTGACTTGGACAACCTCCAGTCAGACCATATGAAGGCCTCTGATTGAGCACAAACTCCTTTGGCTCAGTCAGGACAACTTATTTATGATAGTAAAAGAAGAACGTTAGGTTCAATCGAGTGCTAGCACGATTTCCTTGAACCTAATTGAATCTCATTCAGATCAATTGAACTAGATCAGTTCAATTGATGATCACCAGATTCAAACCCTTGTTTGTGTGACCCAGTTAGGTTCAGTTCTGTATGGTAATGGGATATGTCATGATCTCTATCATAGACATCATCGAAACTCCTTTCGATGGATCAGAACTCTTCTGATTCGAACAGCTAGAATGATCGATCATCTAAATCATTCTAATTGCTCCCAAAATCCACCAGTGACACCTAGCAGTATATGGTGGCAACCCATCAGAGCTGAATGCGAACCTCTTGGTGCAGCTACCTGTGTGATTCAAGTTCTTCTATCTTGAGCCCCGATCAGATTAGGGTTAAGGTGAACTCGTCAAACCCTAGTCTCTGTCATATGATGTAATCATTCGATTCGAGTCCAATGTGAAAATCTAAATAGAAACTCTTTCTATTATTTCACTCTACCATGGCCATGGATTTCTGGACTTGATTCTCATGATCATCATAGGGCTACTCCTCTACCACCGAGGTAGATAGATCCCATCTTGATGCAATCCAGTTCCTACAATGAACATGCTATAGCCAACATACACCTCAGGGTTCCATATGGCTAGGAGACCGAGTAATGGTGTAGTCAAACTATAACACCCTCAAGGTGAACTGCCGATGCATCTCAGGTCAAAGAACCAGACACACTACTGCAGCATCGAGTCAGTCATTGACGAGAAGGTAGACTTCCTAATGACTACTCGAGGTGGTCACGCTCAGTGCCCTCGTTCTCTAACGAGTACCTGTACTCTCGCTCCGGTGTCTCCACACCGTAGACTCAAGACTCATCTACTAAAGAGAAGCGATCGTACACCAACCTTCCGGATCAATCACCATCCTCGTGATGATCCTATGGTCGGGAGCTGTTTATGAGTTAATAATGATTATTCATGTCTTAAATTTTCAACTCTTGAAAATATGAATTATCATTACCATTAACTCAAAGGATGTATCACAGACACTAAATACACATGGTGTGATAGAAAATAACCCATTTCATTAATTATAGTCAAAATTATAATTTTGCCCCTAGAAGTGTATTACAAGTGTCAGCCAATTCTGGCTTCTAGGGCACATATATCTAACAATCTCCCACTTGTCCTAAAGCCAATTGGCTACAAGTCTAAGTCCCATCTTCTCAAGGTGGGCTTCGATCTTCTGCTGGCCCAACGGCTTTGTAAGTGGGTCTGCCACATTATCTGCGGAGTTGACTCTCTTGACCTCAACGTAACCTTTCTCAAGGTAATCGCGGATGAGATGATATCGCCGCTCAATGTGCTTGGACTTCTGGTGAGACCTCGGCTCCTTAGCAAGGGCTATGGCGCCATTGTTGTCGCAGTAAAGAGGAATGGCATCTGATGGCATTACTCCAATTTCTGCAGCAAACTTCTTGTACCAGAATGCTTCCTTTGCAGCCTCTGATGCAGCTATATATTCTGCTTCCATGGTGGAATCTGCTATCACAGTTTGCTTGGAACTCTTCCAGCTGACAGCTCCACCATTGCACACAAACAGACTTCCAGATGTCGACTTTCGATCATCTATATCAGACATGAAGTCCGAGTCTGTGTATCCCTTGAACTTGGAGTTCTCCATTACCAAAGACCAACATCATATCCTTAGTTCTTCTCAAGTACTTAAGGATACATTTCACAGAAGTCCAGTGTTCTTCACCTGGATTTGACTGATATCTGCTTGTGACACTCACAGCATGGGCTATATCAGGTCGTGTACATAGCATGGCATACATGAGGCTCCCTATTGCAGAAGCATAAGGGATCTTGCTCATGCGTTCTATTTCCTCAGGTGTGCTGGGGCACATCTTCTTGGAAAGATGAATACCATGTCTGAAGGGTATTAATCCCCTCTTAGAGTTTTCCATACTAAACCTCTTTAGTACTTCCTCTATGTACATCTTCTGTGAAAGTCCTAGCATCCTATTCGGTCTATCCCTATAGACCTTAATTCCTAGAATAAAGGATGCTTCACCTAGGTCTTTCATGGAGAATTCCTTGGACAACCACATCTTGACTGATGTCAACATGGGAATATCATTCCCAATAAGGAGGATGTCATCCACGTACAATACGAGGAAGACAACAGCGCTCCCACTGACCCTTTTGAAAACACATGGTTCCTCTTCATTTTTGATGAAACCAAACTTTTTGATCACATCATTGAAACGAGTGTTCCAGCTCCGAGATGCTTGCTTAAGTCCATATATGGACCTTTGCAGCTTGCAAACCTTGTGATCAGTATCACTGGATGTGAAACCTAGCGGCTGTTCCATATAGATATCTTCCTCAAGATATCCATTTAGGAATGCCGTTTTCACGTCCATTTGCCATATTTCATAATCGAAATAGGCTGCAACAGCAAGCAATGTGCGGATGGATTTTAGCATAGCTACCGGGGAAAAGGTATCCTGATAGTCAATGCCTTCACGTTGACTATAACCTTTTGCCACCAGTCTAGCCTTGAATGTCTCCACATTCCCATCTGCACCAATCTTTCTCTTGAAGATCCATTTACACCCAATAGGTACTATACCTTCTGGTGGATCTACCAAGGTCCAGACTTGGTTTGAGTGCATCGAGTCGATCTCTGACTTCATTGCCTCAAGCCATTTCTCGGAGTCGATATCTGATATCGCCTCGTTGTAGGTTTTGGGATCATCACCATGAGCACCATTACCTATGAGGAACATTTCCTCTACATCCTCTGAAATAATACCTAAGTATCTTTCAGGGGGACGGGAAACTCTTTCCGATCTACGAGGTGGAGGAGGTAGTGTTCTTATTGGCTCAACCTGATTTGGTTCCACTTGGTCCTTAGCTCGTTTCTGCTTGTGAGACTTTCTCATCAAGCTTAATCTGCTTTCCAATGCCACTATCTTGAATAAACTATTTTTCAAGAAATATGGCATGTCGACTCACAATCACATTGTGGTCTTCTGGAATGTAGAAATAGTATCCTAATGACTCTTTAGGATATCCTATGAATCGAGCTCTAAAGGACCTAAACTCTAACTTGTCCGCTTGTTGTCTTTTGACATGAAGCCGGACAACCCCAAATTCTGAGATGACTCAGACTTGGTTTCTTACCGTGCCATATCTCATACGGTGTGGTAGGAACGGTTTTAGAGGGAACCCTATTCAGTAGAATAGATTGAAGTTAATAATGAATGTCCCCAAAGAAAATCAGGGAGGTCTGTGAAGCTCATCATGGATCGAACCATATCCAATAGAGTCCGATTTCTCCGTTCTGAAACCCCGTTGAGTTGAGGTGTTCCTGGTGGAGTCCATTGAGAGACTATGCCATTTTCCTTAAGATAGTCTAGGAATTCCCGGCTAAGGTATTCACCTCCTCGATCTGATCGAAGAACCTTAATGGGTTTTCCAGTTTGTTTTTCTACTTCATGTCTGAATTCTTTGAACTTTTCAAAAGCTTCAGACTTATGTCTCATAAGATACACATACCCATACCTAGACAGATCATCGGTAAAGGTAATGAAGTAGACAAAATTGCCTCTAGCCGGCACATCGAAATGGGCCGCACACATCAGTATGTACTAGGGCAAGGAGATCTGTGGCCCTCTCCCCATGTCCAACAAAAGGGAGTTTAGTCATTTTGCCTTGAAGACAAGATTCACAAGTTGGATATGACTCAAAAGTCAATGGACTCAATAGCCCATTTTTCTCCAATTTGTTAATCCTATCTTCTGCTATATGACCTAATCTCAGGTGCCATAGATATCTGTCGTTTGGACTATCCCTAGGTCGTTTGGCATTCACGTTTTGCTCGATAGTTAAAATAGGTACATCAATATGCAACTGATAAAGACCATTAACAAGGAAACCATTTGCAATTTTATTTCTTTCATAAAGAATGTTACAATGGTCCTTAAAGAAGGTGATCACATAACCTTCTTGTGCTAAGCATGAAACAGAAATCAAATTCCTGCTAGCTGCAGGCACATAATAACAGTCTTTTAAAACTAAGTCTAAACCAGATGGTAATCGAAGAGGGTATGTTCCCACGGCTACTGCAGCAACTCTTGCTCCATTACCGACGCGTAGGATCATGTCTCCATCCCTCAGCCTCCTGCTATCCTCAAGACCCTGCATAGAAGTGCACAGATGAGCACTAGAACCAGAGTCAAGCACCCAACTGGATGCAGAAGAAACCGTAAGGTTAGACTCAATAACGAGCATACCTCCAGAAGGACCTTCCTTCTTGTTCTTCAGGGTGGCCAGGTAAGTAGGGCAGTTCCGCTTCCAATGGCCGTCGCTGTTGCAATGGAAACACTTTCCTTTGCCATCGACCTTCTTCTTCGGTTCTGCCTTCTTCTTCTTTGATCCTTCCACCTTTTGCTTTTTCACAGACTTCTTTTTCTTTCCATAAGACTTTCTTTTGGAAGAAGTCCGTTCCATAGCAAGAACTGAGCCTTTAGAACCTTTCATAGAAAGCTCAGCGGTAACCAGCATATTCATCAACTCGGCCAAGGAATTTTGAAGTTTATGCATGTGGTAATTCATGATGAATTGCCCATATGCATCAGTCAAGGATTGCAGAATAATATCGTTCTGCAAGTCCAAGTCCAACTTCACACCGAGCTTCTCAAGCTCTTCCATGTCCTTGATCATTGTCAGACAGTGATCTTGGACTGACTGCCCATCACGCATCTTAGCCTTAAAAAGTCATTTTGTGACTTGATATTTGGCTGCGCGACTCTGTTCACCAAACATCTCCTGCAGGTGAGCCAACATTTGGCGAGCAGTCCCGATATCTTCATGTTGGCGCTGGAGCTCATCAGACATCGAGCCCAACATGTAGTATCTGGCCTTATTGTCTTCGTCAATCCATTTTTCCAGAGACGCTCTCTGTTCAGTGGATGGACGAGCTGGTAAGGTGGGAGGGTCCTGGTCCAAAACATGTGTTAACTTCTCTGAACCCAAAACAATTTTGTAGTTCCTGAGCCAATCTTTATAATTGGGTCCAGTCAGTCTATGTGTGTCTAGGATACGTGCCAGTGGGTTGGACGCAGACATTTTCCTGTAGAGAGTCAAAGATTCTAGTTAGATACTGTAATTTTGACTTGACCAATTTGTTTAGGGATTTTATTTTTAAACAAATTAGCTCCCACTATTTTCTCGGATCCCTACACTCCCTCTGTAGAGATGCGAAAATCTCCGCGATTGATGATTTCTAGTGGGTGGTGCGGTCTCACCAACTGACTCATCACCTCACCTAACAGTTATTGGTGATGGGTTAGCCAATGAGTGAACAACTCTTGTTCAATGATTCTCTAATCATGGTGCACCCAAACTTGGTCTCTAATTCATGAATCTCACCGTATCCGGAATATTGATCCACTCCTTAGTTAAGTCAGACCCACCATTTGCATAGACTGGGTTCCTAATTGGGTCTCTCACCGTATCCGAAATATTGAGCCCAACTCATCCTCCAGCCCATAGCATCCAATGCCTAATAGACATGGTTGCGTCTTCCCGGTGCAACTGAGCCACTGTATCCAGCCGAGAACAATCAACCCCGGGAAGGGCCCGCACGTCTACAATGGTGGAAGACCTCAGGACTTAATCTTTTCTTAGGGAGAATTGATTCAGGTCTCATTAAACTAGACTTGGCTTAGTCATAACAATTATGACTAACCTAGTGGCATGGGTCAGCTCGGATTATTGACCACCTCAGATCAGAACTGTGTCAACAGATATGGCCAGGTAAGTGAGACCGGTGGAAGGAATATGCCGTTAACTCGCACAAGAACGCATTCAGGTCGAGTAGCTTCCAATTAAAAACCAGTCGGTCGTCTGTGCCAAACTTACCTTAGACACCAAATTGTTGAGTCAGAACCAATTGGGTTAGCCTACAATCCAGACTCTAACCTCTGAGCCTAATTAGGTCTTGCTTGATCGTGACTCGATCTTGACCCAGACTTAATCCTATTAGGCTGGTCAATTTAAGCATTGTTGATCCCATCTAACCAACTCTTGATTCGGTTTGATCAACCGCTTAGACCTAATTGAGCTACCCAAGCCCGAACCCAGTATTATGAATATGTCTTAGATCTGAAATTCTCAATTTTAGACCTAATTAATATTCCATAAACTTAATTCTTAATTAAGTTGGGTTCATAAACAAAATATGCACAATAAATCCTAGGGTTTCAGGATCTAGGGTTTTGCAGAAAGTAAGTTTTGGGTTTCTGATTAAGGACGAACACGCAGCACCCCTACACGTCATAAGAACACCCCATCGAATGGGAAGAGAGGGCCTTTAAACCCTTCTTCGTTCTTATGACCGGACGGCCAAGAGGAACGCCTTAATCAGGAACATGTAAATCTACAAAACAGTATAGATCTATATCATATATCTCATATACAAATTTAGATCTAATCAAGGCATATTTTGCATACATCTCATGTATCATAATCATGCATGTTTTCAGATCTAAATTATCTCATAATAATCTAAAAAATTAGATTTAAATTGATCTAATCAAAATAAATTCTAATCTAGACAATTATGTAGAACTATTCTACAACTAGTCTAGACATGCATCAATCATATCTCATATGATATTTAAAATTAAATAATTTTTATTTGCTGTTTATCAGATGTTATTATAACACTTATAATATCAGAAAATAGTAAATAAGAAGATCTAAAATATGATTTAATCAGATTAAATCAAAGACATGCAAAACTATTCTATAGAACTATTCTATTCTAGAACTAGTCATGCATATCTTCATGTTCTTAGATCCAAATCATTTAATTTTAATTTTTTTGATTTCAGATCTGATCACATCTCATGTGACATCTGAAATCACTTTATTTTCTAATTAAAATAAAATTAAAATCAGATCTAAACAATTTAGAACCATGGCTCTGATACCAGTTGAAGGGAAATCCTGATTTCCCGGTCCAGGTTCGTCCAGATCTGATTAGATCAAGAGATATATTTCAAAAATTTTCTCTTGATCTCAATCAGATCTTGATATGTTTCAGATCTGATTCTTATTATTTTAATAAATAAAATAAAATAAGATAAATTAAATCAAATTTAATTTACCTGATTTGGGTAATCCTATTACCCTGTAGATGATCCTGATTGCAGCGGAAGGTTCTGGATCTTAGCCACGCAAGCGCCTGGCCTCTACCGGTATCCACTCGGGTTGGATCTGGAGATCCTCTTCTTCTCTATCACACCTCCAAAAATCAGATCTGGATCTGATCTGGAGGATCTTCAAAACTCTTTTGAAGATCTGCAGTCGTCCTTTTGCAGCAGCGCAGCCTTCTTGCTTTTGATCGCCTTTCCTTGATCTGAATCGCACCAACCTAAGTCCAAAACTCTTTTTGGACGTGGAGAGCAAGGGGAGAAGAGACTATGGCATGGAGAAGGAGGGGAGAGGCAGCCTTGGGGCGTGGGGTCTCAATTGCAATTCATTAATTAGGGTTGGGCGCAGGGTCTTATTTATAGACCTCTTGTGATCCAACTCCTCTTCCTCTCAACCAATCACAACCCTTTGTGAAATCAGATCTAAATCTGATTGGTTGGAATAGAGACCCCTGGATTCCTCCTTAGAGGGTGCCTAAGACCAGTCAAACTGGATTCTTAGTAGAACTCTGATTGGAATCCAAAAGGGAGGTGGAGTCCTTGTCCAACAAGGACTCCTAGGCGCCTCCTACTTGGGCTCACGCCACCCTTGGCGTGCGCCCTTCTCCTTGCCAGGTTCTGGCAGGGGGACAGGCCCCCACCAGCTCTCCAATAGGTGCATGACATGTGGTCAAAAGTCAAAGGGTGTCAATGGTCAACGTTTGACCAGTCAAAGGTAGACTTTTGACCAAAGTCAAAGAACAAGAAATGGCAGGTGACCAAAAATGGCAGGTAATGTCTTACAAATAAGACAACCTATTCTGACTTGGACAACCTCCAGTCAGACCATATGAAGGCCTCTGATTGAGCACAAACTCCTTTGGCTCAGTCAGGACAACTTATTTATGATAGTAAAAGAAGAACGTTAGGTTCAATCGAGTGCTAGCACGATTTCCTTGAACCTAATTGAATCTCATTCAGATCAATTGAACTAGATCAGTTCAATTGATGATCACCAGATTCAAACCCTTGTTTGTGTGACCCAGTTAGGTTCAGTTCTGTATGGTAATGGGATATGTCATGATCTCTATCATAGACATCATCGAAACTCCTTTCGATGGATCAGAACTCTTCTGATTCGAACAGCTAGAATGATCGATCATCTAAATCATTCTAATTGCTCCCAAAATCCACCAGTGACACCTAGCAGTATATGGTGGCAACCCATCAGAGCTGAATGCGAACCTCTTGGTGCAGCTACCTGTGTGATTCAAGTTCTTCTATCTTGAGCCCCGATCAGATTAGGGTTAAGGTGAACTCGTCAAACCCTAGTCTCTGTCATATGATGTAATCATTCGATTCGAGTCCAATGTGAAAATCTAAATAGAAACTCTTTCTATTATTTCACTCTACCATGGCCATGGATTTCTGGACTTGATTCTCATGATCATCATAGGGCTACTCCTCTACCACCGAGGTAGATAGATTCCATCTTGATGCAATCCAGTTCCTACAATGAACATGCTATAGCCAACATACACCTCAGGGTTCCATATGGCTAGGAGACCGAGTAATGGTGTAGTCAAACTATAACACCCTCAAGGTGAACTGCCGATGCATCTCAGGTCAAAGAACCAGACACACTACTGCAGCATCGAGTCAGTCATTGACGAGAAGGTAGACTCCCTAATGACTACTCGAGGTGGTCACGCTCAGTGCCCTCGTTCTCTAACGAGTACCTGTACTCTCGCTCCGGTGTCTCCACACCGTAGACTCAAGACTCATCTACTAAAGAGAAGCGATCGTACACCAACCTTCCGGATCAATCACCATCCTCGTGATGATCCTATGGTCGGGAGCTGTTTATGAGTTAATAATGATTATTCATGTCTTAAATTTTCAACTCTTGAAAATATGAATTATCATTACCATTAACTCAAAGGATGTATCACAGACACTAAATACACATATGTGATAGAAAATAACCCATTTTATTAATTATAGTCAAAATTACAATTTTGCCCCTAGAAGTGTATTACAAGTGTCAGCCAATTCTGGCTTCTAGGGCACATATATCTAACAGGTGTAGTCAAGATGTTGTTGGGCCTTGCCGTAGTCTTTCGAGACCCTTAATCTAATTCAATGCTCGTAAGTTATTTTAGAGACTATCATTTTACCTGAAATAAGAATTATCATTACCATTAACTCAAGGGATGTATCACAAACACTAAATACACATATGTGATAGAAAATAATCCATTTTATTATTTATAGTCAAAATTATAATTTTGTCCCTAGAAGTGTATTACAAGTGTCAGCCAATTTTGGCTTCTAGGGCATACACATCTAACATGGTATTCATCTTTCCAAGATAATGTGTCTTTCCATATCTAAGAAAATTCAATGCATGAGTAGGATTCCTTATGCCTCGGTGATAGAGAGCCTCATGTATACCATGTTATATACTCAACTTGATATTGCCCTTGCTATGAGTGTTACGAGAAGGTATTAGTCAAGTTCAGATGAGGAGCACTGGATAGCCGAAAAGAAAATTCTTAAGTACTTGAGAAGAACTAAAGATTTAATCTTGGTCTTTGGAGAGGGGTTAGAGTTGTGGAATGAGGGATATACTGATTCAGACTTCATGTCTGATCTTGATGATAGAAAGTCTATATTAGGATATATGTTCGCATTACAAGAAAATCTAGTATTAGCAATAGCAGAAAAGCCATCGCTAATAGTGATCTTTATTGACAGCGAATTATGCCCAAACATTTTCTATCGTTAAAAGTCATCAATTATTAGCGAAGCTAGACTGGTTGGTAGCGATGGCTCTATCATTGCTAATACTTATTATCGATGGATTTAGCAATGGAGATTCAGTCATTGCTAATGACTAGTAATTTTTTTTAATTTGATGATAAACTTATTAGTGACGAAAAATTTTATTAGTGACGGCGCTACCTTAGCTAATAACATTAGCGGTAGCTATGGCGATGATAGTTTTGCTATCATTAATACTTATCATTTTTTTTTCGAGCCTCCAGCTGTCGGATCCCACTTCTCCGAGCCCTAGGCTGCCTCCCCATGTGAGTCCTCGGCTACCTCCCGCCTCCTTGCTGCCTCTCATCCAGATATCTTTGGCCTGACCTAGGCTTGACTGAGAGTGGGCCCGACACTACCGACCGACATCCAACCCAAAACCAACATTGCTCTATTCATAAAGAGGCTACGATGATTGCTTGATGTGCCTAAAGAGTCTAGAGAGAGATGGAGGTGATGCATTTCTATTCATATAGTTGCAGGACAAGCTTGGATGGTCTGTTACATCACAGGCAACCGCTTGTAGTCACCTCATAGTTAAAGGTGCAAAAACACTTGCAATGCCTTATTTTCTAATGGCAGATCTATGCCTTCTTCTTTTCCTCTTTTTCTTGTTTACTTTGTTGGTCTTTAATTTAAGTACTATTTTTAACTAGTGGCAGTATTTTTGGGCTAGGCTCGGGTATGGATAAGGCCCGACCTAGCCCAGCCCAATTCCAGCCCAAACTATGATGAAGATTTTGGATGGCTAATTTTCAATTAATGATCCTTATTATAATAGATATTACATTTTCTAAGTCTCTTTTAAATGATCAATAATTATTTACTATAAAAAAGTTATTAGCGATGAAATTATGGAATGTTAATGATAGTAATCGCATGGCTAATAAGAATAATTTTATTTTTTAAATTTAATTTTATTATTATTAGCAATGGCAGGATACTTATTAGAGAAGGCAAAATACCATCATTAATAAATAAAAAAATAATTTTATTTTTTAGCAAATTTTTGTGATTATTAGTGATAGAAAAATTTATTAGCAATGGTAAATTACTATCTTTAATAAAAAAATAATTTTATTTTTTAATATATTTTTATAATTATTAGTGATGGTATTTTACTATTGCTAATAAGAAATTTTATTTTTTAATATTTTTTATAATTATTAGTGATAGAAGAAAATTATTAGTGATGATATTTTTCATCGCTAATAATTTTATTTTAAATATAATTATTAGTGATGGAAGAAAATTATTAGTAATGATATCTTATCGTCATTAATAAATTTATTTTAAAATATAATTATTAGCAATGGAGAAAATTTATTAGTGATGATATTTTAATATCATTAATAAATTTATTTTAAAATATAATTATTAGTGATCCGAAAAAATTATTAGCTACGGTAATTTGCCATCGCTAATAAACTTTCTACCCTCATTTTTTTCCAACCCCCCCCCCGCCCTCATTTTCTTCTACCGTTTATATTTTTATCCCCCACCGCATGCGCCAACCCCCCACCATCCTCCTCTCTCTCCAACCCTTCGGTCCCTCTACACCCACTTCCCCACCTTCAGTCTTTTTTCCTCGCCATGCTGCTAGATCTGGCATTCCCAAGCACCTGGCCATGAGCCCTCGACCGCCTCCCACCTCCTCGAGCCTCGGTCATCCTCCGCCTCCTTGAGCCTAGCCTCGACCACCTCCCACCTTCCAAGCTCTTGGCCGCGAGCCTCGACCGCCTTGTCTTCTCAAGCCCTTGGCCACTCCCTAGCTATCCTAGCCACCTCCCCGAGGCCTCAGCCACTTCCTCGGCTCCTTCTGGCCGCCTCCCTAGACCCCGACCACCTCCCCCCTCTCCGAGCTTCGAGCTGTGAGCCCTCCGATCATCTTCTACCTCTCGAGCCCCGATCGCCTCCACCACCCCAAGCTCCTAATTGCAAGCCCCTAGCCACCTCCCACTAGCTGCCCATGGCGCACCTCCCCAACTCCTCCCTCTCCGAGCTCCCAACTATGTGCCCCCCAACACGTCTACCTCCCTAATCCCTGGCCCCTCCCCCTTCCTGAGCTCTCGACACCTCCCACCTATCCGAGCCCCGATCGGCATCCCCTGGATATCCCCAGCCACATCCAAACCCCAGCCTCTCTCCCTAACCCCTCCCCGAGCTCTCGATCGTGAACTCCCGGGTGCCTCACGAGCCTAAGCCTGCCTCTCTAGCCACCTCCTCGGCCCCCGACCGTAAGTGCTCGACCACCTCCCTCCTCTCGAGCTTCCAACGGGAGCTGCAGCCACCTCCCGCCTCCTCGAGTCCTCGACCACCTCCCCCTAGTTGCCCCCAACCCATTTGCTTCTAGCTATCGATCCAATCCCCCTCATTCCCCCATCATTGAATCCAACTTTTTTGAGCTGTCGACTGCCTCCTCAAGCCCTTAGCCCCTAGCCGACCTCCTCCCAGCTGCCTTTTTGAGCCCTTGACAACACCATCTCCTACCATGCAATGTCGTCCCCTACTGTGCAGTGCTGTCTTGTGCCGCAGCACCATCTCCTGCTGCTATTTGGTGAGTATTAGCGAACGTGGTGGTGACGGCTATATAGCGGTCATCAAATATTATTATTTTAAATTTTTTAATATTTTAAATTGATATTTATGAAATTTAGTTAAATTAGATTTAGTATTATTTAATTAAATTTAGTTAAATTAATTTTAAACTAATACTATTTAATTAATTTTTGATTAATAATATTATTATTAATTTAAATTAATAATAATATTAATATTATTATTAATTTTTAAAAAAAATTAGGCTGGACTCAAGAAGGGATGTTAATTTTTTAAAAAAATTTGGAAACTTAGCTCGGGCTAAATTTTTGATTACTTAATCGGGCTGGACTTTGGACTTGGGCTCAAACTAGGCCAAAGGTATATCCGACCCAGCCCAAAATACTAATAAGCTCTATAATTTAGGCTTAAATCTAGTCTGAACCATTTTGGGCCTAGCTCGAAGCCTAACCCAAAGTCGGGCCGGTCTGAGCCTAGTTTTGGCCCTAGTTATAATCCTTTTATCTTTCTTCTTTTTGAAATTATCCTAGTTACTTAAATCAATATCAGTCATTAATTGGTTGTTACTATAGTTTTTTTTATTTTGATTTTTTTGGATTAATTGCTCTAATTGCTTTAATTGCTGTAGCTTTAAAAATCCAATTGGTTACTATTTTGTATTCTTCTAATTTTTATTTTTTATGCTGAATGTCAAAATATATGGCATGGCCTATGTGCAGAGGTTTGCTTTAAGATTTGTATAAGGAGGCTATGATAATTTTAGGATATCTTTTTACTGATTCAACTATTTTTAACAATAATAATCTTGGATGGCCTTCTTCTATAGGCAACTGATTATTGTCATTTTAATTTAGTTATAGATAAAATACTAAAACTAAACCTCCTCTTTCTCTTCTCTTCTTTGATGTTCTAACTATTTTTAATTTTTTGATGGTTAATATAAACTTTTATTATATGATGGTCTAATTATCATTTTTAATTTCATTATATCCTGCTCCCGTGCACTCCGTGTGCTCAGGCTGAAGAAAGGTGTCGATCAACATTGCGAACATATAGCTGAAACATGTCCTACACGCTCGGGCCTTGGGTCCCAACTAGTATCCAAGACATCCAGCCCTCATGCGCCCTACATGCTCAGGCTGGTGGTGTTAATTTTTAAAAAAATTTGCGTTACATGGAACCATAGACCTATTTTGATTAATGTACATATTCTAATTTAGTTAAATTAGTTTTCAATTAGTAATATTTAATTAAATTAAAATGATAATATTTAATTTAATTAATTTTAAATTTTTGGGCTGGACTCAAGGAGGGGTGTGGCCTGAACTAGTCTAGCCTATTTTCAGTCCTATTTGTAATCCTGCTCAGTACTTTGGAACCTCCAGGATAAGATTTGCCTAGATGCCATGCTAGTATGCTCTCACGGCCTAGTCATCTGGCATGCTTCAAGTCGGCATGCATGGGACACGCATTCTGACCGTTCTCATTTGCAATGATGTCCTTTACTTCTGTGATTATATTTTTGAGAATGCTGCACTCTTAGTTCAAGGACAAACTCATTATCCTTGTAAGAGATGTATCAATAGAGAAATGCTTGATAGGGATATGATAGTTGCTTATTTATATAGGAGTGGATTTATGTCAAACTACAAGCATTGATACCTATATTAGGAGACATAGGAGATAATTGTAAGGGCTTTAGAGGCTCTACTTGTCCAAGACCTTACTAATATGCAAGAACTTAATGATGATAGGATTGAGTAGATGATTAACACATTTGATGAATTTGATCTAGCTATTGGTAGAAGTCCATATAATAATCTTTCAGGATAGCAACCGCCATAGTCTAGATTGTAAGCATGACTATAACCATATAGCCATGTGATTGTCATATTATCTTTGGATTTTAATTATAATAGGTATTAGGAATCATAATTGATTGTGATAATTAAAATAAATTTATAAAATATTATTATAATTTTTAAAAAAATTAAAATTAACTATTACTGATGGAATTAGATATAGCTTTAGTAATCACTAATAATTATTAGCGATGACATTAACAATAAAAAACTTATCGCTAATTTTTTAAAATTTTTAAAATTTTCTTTAAAAAAATTTGATTTAAAAATAAGAAAATAAATACTGACGGTAATAAGGTATCGCAAATATGGTTAGTAATAATGGTTATTAGCAACAACCAAAATTTTCATCGCTAATAGTGGTAATTAGCGATCAAAGTTATTCCGACCACTAATTAGCGATGGTATTCAATCACTAATACTATTGCCAATGGCAAAACCACTTTTAATGATGATAATTAGCCATTACTAATAGTTAAATTTCTTGTTTATCGTGTGAAATGGTGGCGAAGTCAGTTGAAAGAGTTTCAAGCAACCCATCATAGTAGATTCAACCATAGAAGCTAAGTACGTCATTGCTTCAAATGCTACAAAGGAAGGTTTTTGGTTCAAAAAGTTTATCATGGAGCTTAGTGTAATGACATCAGATGCCATACTATAATACTACGATAATAATAGTGCCATAGCACTTGCCAAGGAGCCGAGGTGTCATAAAAAATCTAAGCACATTGAGCAGCAATTCCATATAATACATGACTACCTCAAGAAGAAATATATCGAAGTGTGAAGAGTAGACTCTATGAACAATATGACAGATCCGCTGAAAAGGATTTGAGCCAGTCAAAAATTAAAGTCTACTTTGAGAAGATGTGAATTAGATTAGTGGCCAATTAACTTTAGTCCAAGCAAGAGATTGTTAGATAAATGTCCTAGAAGCCAATATGGTAGACACATTATATTTTTTTAGGACATAAATTTATACTTAAAACATTGATTTGATCAATAAAAGGGCAACTTTATTTTCATTCAAGTATGATGTATCTTTGAATCATCTAAGAAATTAATGCTTATGATACATATTCTCAAAGAGTTGAGAATTAGAGGCATGTATGATTAATTTTTAAATTGCTTCTGATCATAGGATCATCATAAGGATGGTGATCGATCTGGATAGATCAGCATAAGGATCATTTTCTTTGGGATTGTTGAGTCTCTAGTTTACAGTGTAGAGACACTAAGCAGCAAGTACAGGTAGTTGTTAGAGAAAAACTAGTACTAAACATGACCACACAAAAGATCACATGATTTTTTATTCAATTGTCAGTGATCATCTCGATACTGTAGTTGTATGAATAGTCTTTTGACCTATGGTGCCATAACTACTCATAGTGAGGTTGCTGGAGTTTAACTACACATAAATATTAACTCTATAAATTATTATAGTGAATGTTGGCAATAGTTGATCCATTGTTGGAGTAGGGTATACATCTAGATAGAATCTATCAATCTTGATAGAGAGAAGACATCCTATGGGATTTGAGAGACTGAGTCCTTGAATCTGTGGCCATAGTAGTGTGATTAATAAAAAAGAGTTTTCATAAAAATTACTATTACACTTGAGCTAATTAAATCTATTATATGACTGATGTTGAAGTCTGATGATTATCCATAACTTGCAATCTAGTCAAAACTCATGATAGATGGACTGAATCATACGACAACTACATCTAGAAGTTTTTTATTTAGTTCTACTAAGTTGCCACTACATATTGCTAGATATCATTGATGGATTGTGAGAGCTAACTAGAAACATTTTGAAATGATGATGATGAATCAGAGTGAAATTATTTCGATCCATTGAAAAGAATTTTAATGATACTATGATAGAGATCATGATATATCTTACTATTAGATAGAATTGAACCTATATGGTTATATAACAAAAAGATTTGACCAGGATTAGATAATTGGGCTTATAAAGCCATAATTAGATTAGATTTAGAAAAATCTTATTGGGTTCAAGATAAACTTGTGACTGCTTATCGTTTAGAGCATCAAATAATAATTTAAAATTGATCTACCTAAAGATTAGAATAGTGACGAGTTGGGTGTCAATTTTCTTAAAGATTGAAGGCTAAGTTACGTTCAATTTAATTAAAAATAAAATTTTAAATTTAATTTTAAAGTAAAAATTTAAATGAATAGATTAAAGAGAGCAATTTAAGGATTTAGCAAACTAAAATAAAATAAAAAAGAAGGCAAACACTTAATTAATTAGGGTTTTTGAATTAATTAAAGATATTCTGAAATTTCAAATTCAACTTCTAGCAGGGTTGTGGTAATTTTTTTAATGCAAGAGTTTAATATTTTTAAGAATTTAGTTATGATTATAACCTATTTCCTTTGGGCATGAATCATATCTCCTAATCACGATCCATCTCAATAGAATCATAAATTATTCAATACTTTAATTCTTAAAAATTGGTAACATGGTTTTTTTTTATTCTCTCTAATATAAACTATTAAATCGAGCATGGATTGTATTTTTGATTACAATCTATCTCCATAAACATAGCCTATTTAAATATCAATCAATAAAAAGTATGTTAATCTCATTCATGAAGGATAGAATTTAGGATTGGACAGGAGAACAATTTATTCATTGCATAAAAAATTATAAAAAAATAAAGAAAAGAAAATTACAATTCGTACTAGAAGATTTCATCTACATCCCAGATTCTTCTCTTTAGTTGCACATAGTTGATGATCTGCTCCTCGACATCTTCTGATCTCCCAGAGTAAATAAATAAATAAATAAATAAAATAAAAAGAAAGAAGAAAAAGAAAGAGAGGAGAAGAGAAGGAAGAGAGAAAGAGGTTTTGAGGAGGGCTTGAAAGCTCTGTTTTCCCCTAAGAGGGGTTCTCTCGTGGCTATGGTGTGAAGGAGCTTTAAATAGAGAAAACTTGGGATTTTTGGCTCATTTCTGGACTCAAATCAATGTCTGGATCGAAATCAAAGTTGCTGAAAAGTTTTGGCCATTCATTTTAGATCAAACAATCCTAAAACAGCCTAAAAAGCCACCGACAGCTTCAAGATCAACATCGGAAAGAGTCCTAACTATTCGATCATTGCTTGGATTGATTTTTCCTGTTTGATCGTGCGTTGGATGCTTAAAGGAGTCCTGATCATAGTCAGAAGCCTTCTCCATCGTTGGATGATGCTGAGATGGTTTTGCAGGCCATCGGATTGCATGTAGAAGCTGGGCGTTGTTCGATTTAAACCACGAAACAATACCCACCATTGGATCTTCACCAAAAGAGATGAGGGCCATTCGATCACACTCAACTATGCTGTGGATCGTGGTAGATCAGGTGCACCGTGAGCCTCGCCAATCAGCAGCTATCATGCCAGATTAACAAAAAGATGAAGATGCCCCTATAAGCCATGATGAAAATATGATAGACCATCTACTCTCGCCATGTGTCACGTGCCAATTGGCTGAACCCGCTGAGTTGGCCGATCTACGCCTATTCCATGGACCGATCGGTCGATCCATAGACTGCCCGAACCTGCTGAGCTAGCCGATCTTCAAAAGTTGACTCACTATTATTTGGAGAAGATTGATATTATATGTAAGACATATCATAATAAGGTGCATTTATGAATGTAGGTCCTTATGGCATCGGGGTAACCACTGATTGTGATTGCCATGAGAAATTTGGTTAAGCCTCCCAGCCTAGATTGCAAGTGTTAAAGTATGGATTATTTCCTAGTCTATAGGCTATATAGGTTTGATTGTGATAATCTTGCTCGTACATATACTTAGAAAATCGGTTTGGGCATCTTCTTGCAAAGTGAGTGGGGCTCGAACATATTGCACAAACTTATTATGCGGATGGAAAAATGGATAGGTAGAGTTACTATTAATTATTAGACGATCTAATTTACGGAAAAGCTCATCGACTCTACTCTCAAGATCCATCTCGGATTGTTATTTATTTAAATATGTATAATAAAGGGCTTTAGATCAGGACAATCTTCTTCTAATTATTATTTTATTTAATTTATTTTATTTTAAAGAAAGAAGATGAGAGAAAAGTAAGAAGAGGGTTCTAAAGATGAGTCCTAAGGAGTCCTAAATCTAGAGATGAAAAAGAGAAGAGTGTTTTAATTAAGGTTTGAATTATATTAACAAATAAGTTAAGCAAGCATGGACTCTCTATCCTAGGATTAACCTAAATCTAGATAGCTCCTAACTGTTAAGATTATCATTAAGCCCTCCAAGTAAAGAATCAGCTAATTAACTGGTCAGATAAGTGTAAGATTAGTGGGAGTCCTTCCATTGCTTCTCTTAGACATCAATTATGCTTGGTCAGGTAAGCTAACAGAATCAATTATAAATCACATTCCTTTAGGCCCAATCATCCCTTAAACCATTTGCCTAGACACTAGTTGAATTGACTAACCCTAACCTGATCCAACTTTTAGGTTTCTTATCCTAATGAGCTCGAATATCCTAGGGCTAATATCTAATTGATTTTAAGTTAAGATCTAGGTCAATGAAATATGAAGGATGGTGGTTTGTGAAATAAGGGTGATCAAATCTCCATCTTATTTTGTTTAATGGGTTATGCCCTTAGAGTATATTATGAATATGCAATGCAAATCAAGCAAGATATCCAATCAAGTTAAAAAAAATTAATTTTATTTAATATATATGATTATTCTAAATTAATTAAGTATTATGAGATGTCGATGATTTTTTAAGGATTTATGATTTTATCTTTTATAGATATATTTTAAGTTTTTGATTCTTTTGGTTTTGCAAGGAAAGTAAATTCAAGTGACTAAGTCTTGAAAAGCAGTAAATTAATCTAAACTATAGAAAGCAGTAATTAATATAAAGACAAGAAATAAGTTATGGAAGGTAATAATAACTAATTAAAAAGTAATAATAAAAATTTATATGTATTTTATTTATTTATTATTTATTTATTTTTTAAAATTAATTAATTAATTTTTAATTAATTATAGCAATCATGCTACAATTTTTCATAATGGCGCTAAAAATTTGACTGCTTATCATTTAAAGAATCAAATAATAATTTAAAATCAATCTATCTAAAGATTAGAATAATGGTGAGTTGGGTATCGATTTTTTCAAAAATTAAAGATTAAGTTATGTTTAATTTAATTAAAAATAAAATTTTAAATTTAATTTTAAAGTAAAGATTTAAATGAATAGATTAAAGAGAGCAATTTGAGGATTTAGCAAATTAAAATAAAAATAAAAAGAAGGCAAACACTTAATTAATTAAGGTTTTCGAATTAATTAAAGGTATTCTGGGATTTCAAATTCATCTTCTAGCAGGACTATGATAATTTCTTTTAATGCAAGAGTTTAATATTTTTAAGAATTTATTTATGATTATAATCTATTTTCTTTGGGCATGAATCATATCTTCTGATCATGATCCATCTCAATAGAATCATAAATTATTCAATACTTTAATTCTTAAAAATTGGTAACATGGCTTTTTATCGATTCTCTTTAATATAAACTGTTAAATCGAGCATGGATTGTATTCCCAATCATAATCCATCTCCATAAACATAGCCTATTTAAATGTTAATTAATAAAAAGTATGTTAAAATCTCATGCATGGAGGATAGAATTTAGGATTGGATAAGAGAATAATTTATTCATTGCATAAAAAAATTATAAAAAAATAAAGAAAAAAAATTACAACCCATACTAGAAGACCTCATCTATATCCCAGATTCTGATCTTTAGTTGCACATAGTTGATGATCTTCTCCTCAACATCTTCTAATCTTCCAGAGTAAATAAATAAAAAAAAGAAAATAAAAAGAAAGAAGAAAAAGGAAGAGAGGAGAAAAGAAGGGAGAGAGAAAGAGGTTTTGAGGAGGGCTTGGAAGCTCTGTTTTCTCCCAAGAGGGGTTCTCTCATGGCTGTGACATGAAAAAGCTTTAAATAGAGAAAACATGGGATTTTTGGCTCCTTTCCAAACTCAAATCAGAGTCTGGATCGGAATCAAAGTTGTTGGAAAGTTCTGGCCATTCATTTTAGATCAAACGGTCCTAAAATATTCTAAAAATCCACCGACAGCTTCAAGATCAATGTCGGGAAGAGTCCTAACTGTTCGATCATTGCTTGGATTGATTTTGCCCATTGGATCATGCGTTGGATGCTTAAAGGAGTCCTGATCACAGTCGGAAGCCTTCTTCGTCGTTGGATGATGCGGAGATGGTTTTCGGGCCATCGAATTGCGTGTATAAGCTAGGCATTGTTCGATTTAAACCATGAAATAATACCCACTGTTGGATCTTCAGCAGAAGAGATGAGGGCCATTCGATCGTGCTCAATTATGCTATGGACTATGGTAGATCGGGTACATTGTGAGCCCCGCCAACCAGCAGCCGTCGCACTAGATTAACAAAAGGATGAAGATGCCCCTATAAGCTGCGATGAAAATGCGGTAGACCCTTTAAGGGTCTACGCTCACCATGTGTCACGTGCCAACTGACCAAACCTGCTGAGCTGGCTAGTCTACGCCTATTCCATGGACCGGCCGATCGGTCCACCGTGTACTGGTTTTTTTTTTTTTAACTTCTAGGCTTCATAACTTCTTTTATTTTAGCCCGATTTGGGAAAAATTTATTGCGTTGGAACACATAAATCGAGCTCTTTGCATTGGGGAATTTCTTTCCTATAAAACACCAATAAAAGTATCAATTTTTTAAAATAAATATTAATTATTATATATTTAATACTTTTATTTAGTATTTTATGATGATTATCAACTTGCTAGCACCTAATTGAACCCAATTTTCTTTTGGAATTGGATTGCTTATTTGATAAGATTTAACCAAGTCAAATACCTAAATTAAACTTAATTGAATTAGATTCAATGGGCTCCAAATGTTGGTTGCTTAAGAAATGTTTGGATCGAATCAAGAAAGGATTTCTTGATTGAATCTTGGAGGCATCACCTGATGAGATCAAGCGAATGGTGCCCAATTTGGTGGAACAACATGAGAATGAAAGGACAAAAAGAGGGAGCACGCCCACTCTCCCTCTTCTTGGTATGTGAGAGAATGCCTTAGAGGGTGCCAAATATTGGTGCCCCCTTACTTCTATGAGGCGTGGTCAAAGGGAGCTCAAAGGAAGGAGTCCTGATGAGATTAGGACTTATCCTTTGAACCTAGTTGGATTTTGATTAGGTCTCCAATTAAACCTCTATTTAAGAGGTTTTATTTTTAGCTCTAACTCTATGAGATTCAGATCAGCCCATGCCCCCTTCAAAGACTCCACGCCTCCCTCTCTTCCTTCCACTAGTTTCCATGCCCAAGATCTTTTGGGCATCCACCATCTCCATGCCCAAGAAGCCTTTGGGTGTCCCCTCTTCCATCTAGTTTTTGGTTTTTAGTTGCTTCAAAGATCAAGAAAGAAAGATCAAGAAGAAGAAGAAAAAACAAAGATCAAGGAGAAGATCAAATGTTGATTAAAGATCCAGACGCGATTAGGTATGCGACAAGATTTAATTTAGAAAAGGAGGATCTTCATCAAAGAGGATCAATCTTGATTGATCCTGAATGGATACCTATAGAGACTGGATGCTTGTATGGCTATGATAGAACCTGCTCATCTTTTAAATCCCTTTTGAAGAAAAAAATCGAAACTAGTACGTGATTTGATCATAGATTTATTTTTAAATTAAAAATTAGATTCATACTATTTTATGCATATGAACTAGATTCTTAGGTGCTTTGACTTGATCTTAGCATGTTTTAGATTAAAAAGGGGCTAACCCTTTGGAGATTTCTTGATATGGCCAACTGGCACTCCTCATCCTTGGACAAGTTGAGTGAAGATGGAGGATGATGATAAAAGGGCTAACCCTCTGGGGACCCCTCGATATGGCTAACTGGTGCTCTTTATTTTCGGACGAGTCGAGTAGAGGCTAAGGATGATGATGAAGGGGTTTACCCCTTTAGAGACTTCTCGATATGGCCAACTACGCTCCTTGGATGGGTCGAGTGGAAGTCAAGATAATGATAGCGACTTGGCAAAAATATTATCTTTAAATAATTTTGTATCGACCTCAGACCAACCCTCACTGGAACCCTCTCGAGCACAAATGGTGGTTGGGGAGAGACAACATCATTGACTTAGTAAAGGCAAAATTTGTTGCCAAAGACTAGGTTCAGACCGACTTTGGATATTTCAATGTTGGATTGACTTTGGATATTGTGACTTCAGATATAATAGGCTCAAACCTAGGCCCGAATTGAGAACTCCTACTTCACCGCTAGCTCGATCAATCGATTGAGTCGATGGCCACATAGGTCAAATGAACAATTGACCTCGAAGATCGAGATCGTTCAATATATACATTGCAAAACCCATTTTATCCAATGGAAATTAACTACAGAAAATGTTGCCTGCTTAAGCAATAATGGCTCGACCAATAAGCAATGGCATGATGTTTGGTTAAAAACTGATTATGTTGGTCGACTGATACTGAACCACAATATTAGAAGCAATGGTTGGCTAATATTTTACCGCAATATTAGAGGTCATGGCCAGCTGATACCCGACCATAATACTAGAAGTAATAGTTGGTTGGTATTTGACTGCAATATTATAAATAATAGTCGGTTGATTCTTGACTAAAGTAATTGCTTAAATTTCAATCATGAAAAATGGATAGATCCAGCTTTGATACTTGAATTCTTTATGAGTTAATTCTGGTACCTACGCAACTACAAGTTTTCATAATTGTAAAACCTACTTGAAGAAATGTCGATTACATGACTTGAAAATAATTTGAATAAACGAAGAAGTGGCATATTAATGAGACCCCAAGATATCCTCCTCCAAACACTGCAGAAAAATACTCTGAGTAGAATGCTTGGATAGATAACCAATGAACAACCATGAAACTAACTGTTTCCTTCATCCAAAGCAGTAAAACCACTTTAAACTTGGGAGTGGTGGGCAAATGTTGTGGAGGTTTCCTGTCATCCAACCCAATCTTTCCTCCTCGGATCGCAACTAAGCGCCTAGTGATGACCCAACAAGACTATCTCGGATATCAAGGAGAGATCCAAGAGGTTGAGGTGAAGTGACATTATGATATTGGCACCCATCCAATCTCCTAATTGATATTTATTGACCCCAAGAAAATGAAGTCCGATGACCTACACGGATTTAGATATGCCCAATGCAGAGCCTTAGCTCCGCTCTGATCTCGAGTGGCTAGCCTATTCGACCACATGGGCGATTCATAAAAATATCTTGACAACTTTGGAATGTGGGCATGACCCACAACTAATACCCATGACTAGCAGTCTTGATTCATAGGTTAGTAGGTAGATTTTCTATTCTAATAATCTATTGGATTGTGGCCTAGCATCCGGGGTGCTAGGGCCAAACAGCCTATTTGACTCTGGCAGAACAGCCTATGGCTCCACCTCCATGTAAAAAGGTAATAAGGGGACCTTTGGATAAGCTTCACATGGGAAAACAATCCATGCTCTTGCTCTTCCTCTCTCTTTCCTCAATTGTTCTCAAGTTCCAGCTAAACCATCGGAGAGTCCCCCGTGGTGAGAGTAGACTTCTTTTGCCGATTTTCTTTGGCATTCTGATTCTCGGATCGGCACCCACCTCAACCATATCTACTTCCAACCAGAGTCTTCCAGCAACACTAAGCACCTATGAAGCATGGACATGAAAAGGTACATGTATGATACAATATGGAAACATATATGATAAATCTTGATAATATAGGATGTGACTCAACCAAGACATGACAATTAGACTTGGCAAACTATGCCCAATCTGACCCAGTTTGCCAATATTAGGTGTGCTTGGCCAGGAGTTTCTGACCAATTGGCTTAGGCTATGCCTGGAAATTAGAGTCCTGATTAAGCACTGGCTAGGTTCCAAGGGTGGTTTACTCATCTTTGGGGTGGTGACATCTTGTCTGAATGCTTGATTCCACACCCTCTCCCATGTTTTCTTACTCTTGTTCACTTATTACCAACGAGAACTATTCCTTGGAAACAGCCACCATTTCTACAACCACAATTTTTCTTTTTCTAGGTCAAACAAGAGCCTCCCGGATTGTCAAATTGGCTGCTTGGTTGGACTGAGATTGCTCATCGCTGGTTTCTCAACTAAACTACCATGATCACCACTGCTAAGAATGGTGCTTCCCTAGGCACTTGACAAGATGGTGGTTGTACTGGATAAAATGTGCTTTATTGGATGTCTCAGATTTAAGCATCTTGCGCTCATAGATCTGACTGAATCTTCAAAATCCAGTGGTGCCTTGAAGGCCATGGAGTGAGATACACAAATATGGGAATTTCTCCAGATATGTTATATATTTTTCTCTACACTGATCAATTGTTCCTTGGCTGAAAGGATCACCTTCTCCATTTGAATCGAGCTGACCTGTTGACCACATAGAGAGGACTGAATCGAGCTGACCTGTTGACTACATGGGGATGACCTTGGCCAACTGAACATGGCACAATTGAACTCATTCTGAACCCTAACCCGGCCAGGAAATATTTTAGAATTTAGCTTCCTCCTAGAGGTCAAGGAGTGGGGCACGGGAAGTTAGGGTGATCTAGTTGGCTGGGAAGGAAAATTACTGAACTTGTCCCAATATCCAAAACTGACAATTTGAACCAAACCGATCATTGACTGGGGTGTCTTGTTGAAGCGATGGGCCAACTCAACTTTTATGATGTGGATGGTCTGATTCGAAGATGGATTTGAGCGGTTGTGGAAAGATCACTAACCAAAGCTTTTCAGACCAAGGAGCCCAGCGCAGACTTCACCTACTGTCAACAGATGAATAAAATATTGTTTCTATTTCTAGTTCCGAGGAGTAGCCATCAATAATATTGTATGCACCCAGGATGACAGTTTTGGACATAATAATATATGAATCTGGAGCAAGCAGGGAACCAGCCAAACTCACATTTCTTTTTTTGATGGTTTTCTGAATTAAAAAAAAGCATCATGGGATCAATTGAATCGTTAGGATCTTGGCAGGCCTGAGGTTCTTAAAGCTACATTAACATTACACCATAACAGAAACATCAAGCATGCTTCTACTAGTTTTGAATTGCAATTTTTCCCTCAAGTGTCTAATAAAATTGATTTCATATTTATGATGCTTTAAGATTACTTTGATTGCTCGATTTCTAAATTTTATGACTATTCTGAGTATTCCCAACTCAAATTATTATTGAGTTATCTGCCTCTGTTAGATTCTTCTCATTTCCTTTTGTTCATCAAAATGGTAATGGAAGAAAGATGTGTTTTTGATAACAATTGTGACAGAAGCTGCAAAATAATAATTGTCATTTTTCAAATGGTCTAACGATTCTTCTGTGGGAAGATTTTCTGATAGTTTCTGATTGCTTCCATGTATTTGTAGAAAATGGTATCTAGGCCTACTGTTCCTGATTGGAAATTGCTTCCGAGCACTGTTTCGACCAGATAGGAAGCTCAGACTATCATGGGTGGTGGAATATTCGATGAAAGAAATGATGGTGGTCTTAGTAAGTTTGCAAAAGTTATGGGTGGTCCTTCGCGTGCAACAAACAATCCTCCGACTGAAGAAATATAATGGGTTAACAGTCTCAAATACTATGTTTCTAAGCAAATAAAGTTGCATTTCATAGCATACCTTTGATAATGTCATAGATTACATGTCAAATCTATACATGCAGCTGCAATTGCTTGTCAAGATTTTGTCCTTACCACCTAATTCCTATTATTGTGCAAAGAAGTTTTAACCCTTTATTTGGTATTGATAAGCATCATAAATTTACTAATAAAAATATTAATTTATTAATTAATTTATATTAATTTTTAAAAATTATTAATCAATTTATATATAATTTTTAAAAAATTCATATTTTTATTAATTAAAAAATAATAAAAATTAATAAAAATTAAAAAAATAAAATTTTGTTATCAATAGAAAGAGCTCATTTTTCTAATCACAACGAAATAAATTTCAAGTAAAACGGAGCTAAAATGGAAAAGATATGAATTTTTAAAAATATAAAATAAATAAAAATTAAATAAAAAAAGAAAACGGCTCAGCCGGCTTCGCAAGCCGAGCCACCAAGCCAAGCCGAACCGCCAAGCCAAGCCATCAAAGCCGACTCAGCCATTGAAGCCATCAGCCGGTCCACGATCCAGGCGTGGACCGCCAGCTCAGCAAAATCCGGCGAATCAGAGATTGCCACGTGGTGGACCTAGACCCCTAAAGGGTCTACAGAAATTTATCGCGGCTCACAAGGGTAATTTAGTCTTTTCGCTCCGACAGACAGCGCTGATTGGTTGCGGTATGTGCGGTGCGGCCGGTCCACGCGGTCCATGGGAACAGTGATTGCGCGATCGGACGGATGTGGTTGTTTGCGGTCAGGATCGGACGGCTTGTGGTTGCTTCCGGAATTTGATTCAGATACAAACATCATGCGCGATCACCATCGGACGGCAGCGCTCGATCCAGGCGATGATCCGACGGTCCAGAAAAGCTGCCGACGGTGATCAAGACTCTCCGAAGCGCGTGATTTGCGGCCAGATTTCCTCGATCAAGCGCGATCCAACGGCCAGAATTTAATCCGACCCGATCTGAGCTTATCTGCATCCGATTTTGATGATTTTTGGACCGTTGGATTTCTATTGAACGGCTGGATTTTATCAGATTTATCAGAGTCGTATCAGAGCTATTTTGAATTCAAATTTTATCCGAATTTTTTTGTATTTTGATGATTACAAAGGTCATTAGTCCCATATTGCCTTTAGAAGCAAACTATCCAGCCCTCCTAGCTCTATAAAAAGGACCCCAGGCCTCCAAAAATCAATATCTCCGATCAAGGTGAAGCTTTGGTACAGGGCGAAGCCAGGCTATGGGTTAAAGGCTGCTTCGAAGCAATGGGTGCCGAGAAGAAGAGCCGAGCTTCTACACCATCTTTCTGCCAATGCCGATCCAAGATCAGAGATCAGGCTATTTTATTTTATTTTTTTTTCTTTTTAAATTTTATGTATTTAAATTTTAAAATTTTAATTAATAAAAATTTTATTTTTGCATTTTAATTTTTTGCTTTTTATTTTTATTGCAATTTAATTTCTGCACTTTAAATTATTGCTTTGAAAGTAGATGCTAAGATCTAACTAGTAGATCTTAGTACCAAGTTTAAATTCCTGCACCTTTTAATTTTTGCTTTTTATTTTCCGACTTCACTTTTGATCCCAAAACTCTTCTTTTTTTCTTTTTCTTTTAAAAATCAAAGATTTTAAATCTAAAATACTACCTTCCCTGTGGATTCGACCCGACTCACTACTATCTACGCATTTTCAATAATTTTAAGAAGTCGGATTAAACTGATAAACACGGTGTCTTAACGACAACATCGCGTTCCTATCAAGTTTTTGGTGCTGTTGCCGGGGAAGGCATAGATGGATTTTAAATTTTTGATCTCTTTGATTTTTTTTTAAATAAATTATAAATAAAATTTTTATATTTTTACTAATTTTTTTTATTATTTTGCAGAAAAAAAAAGAACAAAAAGAATCAGAAGTTTTGCCTGGTAAGATCAATCCTAACCCTAGTTCTCTTTTCTTTTTATTTTATTTATTTATTTATTTTATTTTTTAAATTAATTTTAAAAAATATTTATTTAACCTAATTAAAAACCTCATGATAAGATTAGAAATCCTAACTGTTTAGAGCATGCATCATATTAGTTTTATTTTTATTTTTATTTTTTTTTGTTTTTATTTTTATTTTTATTTTTTTTGGTGATTGCTGGAGGTAAGGTAAGCCTTTCAGAATACAATTAGTTATATGCATCTAGTTTAAATTGCATAGAACCCTTTGATTGAATTTTTTTTTTGCATATCATATTAAATCAAATTAAGGGCATAATTCAATTAAACAAGATAAGGTGGGGATTTGATCACCCTTCCTTAGTCCACAAACAACCAACCAGCATCCTGCATTGACCTAAGCCTTTAATTTTAAAATCAATTAGACATCAACCCTAGGAACTCGAGCTCAATAGGATAAGGAATCCTAAGAGTTGAACCGGGTTAGGATAAGTCAATTTGACTGGTGTCTAGGAAAGTGGTTCAGGGACGATTGGGCCCGAAGGAAGGTGGTTTCTAATTGGTTCCGTTCGCTTACCTGGCCAAGCACAATTGGTGTCTAAGGCAAGCAACGGGGGGACTCCCACCGATCCTTACACTTACCTGGCTAGTTGATTGGCTAATCCTACACTTGGAGGGCTTGAAGGTGACCTTGGCAGTTAGGAGCTGTCTAGATCTAGGAATAACCCTTAGTCAGGATTGATTGACCAACTTGATTGCTAACCAACATTAAATCTAATTAAACCGAATTCTTCTCTTTCTTCTTAGTTCTAGGACTCCTTAGGACCTCTTCTTTAGAACTCTTTTTTCTTTCTTCTCCTTTCTCCTCTAAAAATAAAATAAAATAAAAATTAAAAACTAAAAATTAATAATTAAATTAAATTAAATTAAATTAAAATTAACAAATAAAAATAATTAAAAAAAATTAATTTTTAATATAATAAAATAATAATAATAATAATAAAAAATAAAAAAAATAAAAAATTCTAAAAATTTTTAAACCATACATTAGGGTTACACCAATACATGGTATGGAAATCGCTTACTTTCTGATTTAGTTGAACTTAATTGAATGGTTGATTCACATTAAACATAATAATCAAATGGCTAATATGAATCTAATAGTCCAAAAATTAGATAAAGTTGACCTTCTTGATCAGAAAATAGATCAACTCCTAACCCTAGGTCAACAATCTTCTGCAATTCACATCAGCTTCTAATTATCAGAGAGTTATTCAATCTGTGCTAGTCCAACCCATCATGTAAGTGAATATCCTATGACTGCACAATTTCCACATTTTATCCAAGAACAAGTTCAAGCTACTCAAGGATACTCCAAATTGATTAATGACCCATTTTCAAATTCATATAATTCAGATTGGAGTAACTTTAATTTTTCTTGGACATCCCAACAGACTCAGGCTCAGACCCAAATTTCACTTGAGCAAAATTATCAAAATTATATCAAAATTATGCCTATAATAATGGTCAGCCTAGTCAGTTTAACCAGCCATCATATTATAATCAGCCTTCATACCCACCTCCTCAACAGACCAATCTAGCTGATGATAGATTTAACCAACTTCAACAATTAATTCTAACTCAACAGCAATCTATCGCCAGACTAGAAGCTCAAATAGGATAATTAGTTGAGTCTAACATGAGGAGAGAACTAGATCAACTACCGAACCTACCAATTTCAAACAACCCACCTAATGACCACCAACCACCTGGATTAAATTATCAATCTAATGTTTCATCTAAGAATCTCCCAATTTGAGAATACCAAAGTAATTCCTGAACTTAAAAGCTATAGGATTCTTATGGACCCATACCAAGACCAGGTGAGAGAGGCTAGTACTGATGCTAGCCAAAATAAAAATTTAGAAGAACTGGTTAGTACTGAGACTAACCACATAGAAGAACCCAAGCCAGGAATTAGTACTGATGCTAGTTCCAGTTTAAATGAGATAGAAATAAGGAAAAAGAGAATAGATGATTTACCTGAGACTTATAAACCTAATGTCCTATTCCCTTCAACCCTAGAAGCTGGTTCTTCTTATAAAAATCAAAAGGCATGTAATGAAATGTCAATGGAGTTGTTTAAGCAGGATCACATTAATTTACCTCCAGAATTAAAACCGCCTTTAGTCACCATTCCAGCACCCATTGAATCAAACTTAACTCCTAAAACTCCATTCATGAGCATTTTAGAAAAACAAATAGGAGAAATTCTTAATAAACATGGGTCTGAGAATGGAATCATAAAATATATCCCAAAAATTAATAGGTGAATATATCAATAATGGGATTAAAAATCAACTTTCTGAGATTGGCAATCCAAAACCATTGGAATTTGTCAATCCAATATTCGACACAGGATAGTGAGCTGCATTGTGTCTGGCTGAAGACGGTAAACTTAGCGCTTGTTGGGAGGCAACCCAATATTTAGTTTTTATCTAATTTATTTTTTTAGTTTATTTTTTTAGGATAATTTGAATAAGTTGGAGGGAGAGCTCAAATTTGTAAAGGCATGTGCTGGACCAAAAAAAAAATTAAAAAATAAATATATATATACTGAGTTAGGTGTATTCTTCCATGTTCTTTATTACATCCTTTATTTTTTCTTCTCCATTGAGGACAATGTCGATTAAGTTGGGGGGAGAGAAAAATAAAAAAAAATTTAAAATTTTAAGTCCTCGAAAAAAGTTAGTATTTAGTATTTAGATACTTGATTATGCTTAAGAATCGAATAAAACTAAGCATTTTTAAAAGAAAATTGATACACAGATCAGAGAATCTGTGAGATATTGAGGAATCAAGTATTAAGAAAATTCAATAAAGAGTTAAGTCCAGAACATAAAAAAATTTTCCTTGGAGCATTTCTAATTATTTCTACTAGCATCAAAGAAAAGTCTACTTTTTATAGGCTTGTGTAGGGTAACTATACGTTTCTTCATATAAAAATTTATTTTAATAAAATAGTTTTCAAGTACTTCTCACTGAGTAACCGGATCTCTTTACCTAAGCAAGCATTGAGTTTCGCATCAAAAGGTGGGAAGTGAAGGAAAATCCTGATTTCCCGGTCCAGGTTCGTTCAGATCTGATCAGATCAAGAGATATATTTTAAAAATTTTTTCTCTTGATCTCAATCAGATCTTGATATATTTCAGATCTGATTCTTATTATTTTAATAAATAAAATAAAATAAGATAAATTAAATTAAATTTAATTTACCTGATTTGGGTAATCCTATTACCCTGTAGATGATCCTGATTTGCAGCGGAAGGTTCTGGATCTTAGCCACGCAAGCGCCTGGCCTCTACCGGTATCCACTCGGGTTGGATCTGGAGATCCTCTTCTTCTCTATCACACCTCCAAAAATCAGATCTGGATCTGATCTGGAGGATCTTCAAAACTCTTTTGAAGATCTGCAGTCGTCCTTTTGCAGCAGCGCAGCCTTCTTGCTTTTGATCGCCTTTCTTGATCTGAATCGCACCAACCTAAGTCCAAAACACTTTTGGACGTGGAGAGCAAGGGGAGAAGAGACTATGGCATGGAGAAGGAGGGGAGAGGCAGCCTTGGGGCGTGGGGTTTCTCAATTGCATTCACTTTGGAATTAGGGTTGGGCGCAGGGTCTTATTTATAGACCTCTTGTGATCCAACTCCTCTTCCTCTCAACCAATCACAACCCTTTGTGAAATCAGATCTAAATCTGATTGGTTGGAATAGAGACCCTTGGATTCCTCCTTAGAGGGCGCCTAAGACCAGTCAAACTGGATTCTTAGTAGAACTCTGATTGGAATCCAAAAGGGAGGTGGAGTCCTTGTCCAACAAGGACTCCTAGGCGCCTCCTACTTGGGCTCACGCCACCCTTGGCGTGCGCCCTTCTCCTTGCCAGGTTCTGGCAGGGGGACAGGCCCCCACCAGCTCTCCAATAGGTGCATGACATGTGGTCAAAAGTCAAAGGTCAATGGTCAACGTTTGACCAGTCAAAGGTAGACTTTTGACCAAAGTCAAAGAACAAGAAATGGCAGGTGACCAAAAATGGCAGGTAATGTCTTACAAATAAGACAACCTATTCTGACTTGGACAACCTCCAGTCAGACCATATGAAGGCCTCTGATTGAGCACAAACTCCTTTGGCTCAGTCAGGACAACTTATTTATGATAGTAAAAGAAGAACGTTAGGTTCAATCGAGTGCTAGCACGATTTTCTTGAACCTAATTGAATCTCATTCAGATCAATTGAACTAGATCAGTTCAATTGATGATCACCAGATTCAAACCCTTGTTTGTGTGACCCAGTTAGGTTCAGTTCTGTATGGTAATGGGATATGTCATGATCTCTATCATCGACATCATCGAAACTCCTTTCGATGGATCAGAACTCTTCTGATTCGAACAGCTAGAATGATCGATCATCTAAATCATTCTAATTGCTCCCAAAATCCACCAGTGACACCTAGCAGTATATGGTGGCAACCCATCAGAGCTGAATGCGAACCTCTTGGTGCAGCTACCTGTGTGATTAAGTTCTTCTATCTTGAGCCCCGATCAGATTAGGGTTAAGGTGAACTCGTCAAACCCTAGTCTTCTGTCATATGATGTAATCATTCGATTCGAAGTCCAATGTGAAAATCTAAATAGAAACTCTTTCTATTATTTCACTCTGCCATGGCCATGGGCTTCATGGACTTGATTCTCATGATCATCATAGGGCTGCTCCTCTACCACCGAGGTAGATAGATCTCCATCTTGATGCAATCCAGTTCCTACAATGAACATGCTATAGCCAACATACACCTCAGGGTTCCATATGGCTAGGAGACCGAGTAATGGTGTAGTCAAACTATAACACCCTCAAGGTGAACTGCCGATGCACCTCAGGTCAAAGAACCAGACACACTACTGCAGCATCGAGTCAGTCATTGACGAGAAGGTAGACTCCCTAATGACTACTCGAGGTGGTCACGCTCAGTGCCCTCGTTCAACGAGAATCTTTCTTAACGAGTACCTGTGCCCTCGTTCTCTACTCTCGCTCCGATGTCTCCACACCGTAGACTCAAGACTCATCTACTAAAGAGAAGCGATCGTACACCAACCTTCCGGATCAATCACCATCCTCGTGATGATCCTATGGTCGGGAGCATTTTATGAGTTAATAATGATTATTCATGTCTTAAATTTTCAACTCTTGAAAATATGAATTATCATTACCATTAACTCAAAGGATGTATCACAGACACTAAATACACATGTGTGATAGAAAATAACCCATTTTATTAATTATAGTCAAAATTATAATTTTGCCCCTAGAAGTGTATTACAAGTGTCAGCCAATTCTGGCTTCTAGGGCACATATATCTAACAATCTCCCTTGTCCTAAAGCCAATCTTAGAGGCTTTGTAAGTGGGTCCATTATCTAGTTGACTCTCTTGACCAACGTAACTTTCTCAAGGTACGCGGATGAGATGATATCGCTCTATGTACATCTTCTGTGAAAGTCTTAACATCCCAGACGCTTCCTTTTTATTCGGTTATATATCTGCTTTCCATCTGGACCTATAGTTTGCTTGACCAGCTACAGCTAATTCCACAAACAGACTACTTTTTCAGAATTTCCGAAAGGATGCTTCACCTAGGTCTTTCTTCTCATGGATACATTTCACAGAAGTCCAGTCTTCTTAATTTGACTGATATCCTTGTGACACTCACAGCATCTATATCAGGTCGTGTACTGATGGCATCATGAGGCATGCAGGCAATCTTGCTCATCGTTCTATTCCTCAGGTGTGCTGGGGCACATCTTCTTGGAAAGATGAAGTCTGAGGGTATGTCCCCTCTTAGAGTTTTCCACGTACTTCCTCTATGTACATCTTCTGTGAAAGTCCTAGCATCCTATTCGGTCTATCTCTATAGACCTTAATTCCTAGAATAAAGGATGCTTCACCTAGGTCTTTCATGGAGAATTCCTTAGACAACCACATCTTGACTGATGTCAGGAGGATGTCATCCACGTACAATAGAGGAAAGACAACAGCGCTCCCACTGACCCTTTTGAAAACACATGGTTCCTCTTCATTTTTGATGAAACCAAACTTTTTGATCACATCATTGAAATGAGTGTTCCAGCTCCGAGATGCTTGCTTAAGTCCATATATGGACCTTTGCAGCTTGCAAACCTTGTGATCAGTATCACTGGATGTGAAACCTAGCGGCTGTACCATATAGATATCTTCCTCAAGATATCCATTTAGGAATGCCGTTTTCACGTCCATTTGCCATATTTCATAATCGAAATAGGCTGCAACAGCAAGCAATGTGCGGATGGATTTTAGCATAGCTACCGGGGAAAAGGTATCCTGATAGTCAATGCCTTCGCGTTGACTATAACCTTTAGCCACCAGTCTAGCCTTGAATGTCTCCACATTCCCATCTGCACCAATCTTTCTCTTGAAGATCCATTTACACCCAATAGGTACTATACCTTCTGGTGGATCTACCAAGGTCCAGACTTGGTTTGAGTGCATCGAGTCGATCTCTGACTTCATTGCCTCAAGCCATTTCTCGAAGTCGATATCTGATATCGCCTCGTTGTAGGTTTTGGGATCATCACCATGAGCACCATTACCTATGAGGAACATTTCCTCTACGTCCTCTGAAATAATACCTAAGTATCTTTCAGGGGGACGGGAAACTCTTTCCGATCTACGAGGTGGAGGAGGTAGTGTTCTTATTGGCTCAACCTGATTTGGTTCCACTTGGTCCTTAGCTCGTTCTGCTTGTGAGACTTTCTCATCAAACTTAATCTGCTTTCCAATGCCACTATCTTGAATAAACTATTTTTCAAGAAAGATGGCATGTCGACTCACAATCACATTGTGGTCTTCTGGAATGTAGAAATAGTATCCTAATGACTCTTTAGGATATCCTATGAATCGAGCTCTAAAAGACCTAAACTCTAACTTGTCCGCTTGTTGTCTTTTGACATGAGCCGGACAACCCCAAATTCTGAGATGACTCAGACTTGGTTTCTTACCGTGCCATATCTCATACGGTGTGGTAGGAACGGTTTTAGAGGGAACCCTGTTCAGTAGATAGATTGAAGTTAATAATGAGTGTCCCCAAAGGAAATCTGGGAGGTCTGTGAAGCTCATCATGGATCGAACCATATCCAATAGAGTCCGATTTCTCCGTTCTGAAACCCCGTTGAGTTGAGGTGTTCCTGGTGGAGTCCATTGAGAGACTATGCCATTTTCCTTGAGATAGTCTAGGAATTTTCTGCTAAGGTATTCACCTCCTCGATCTGATCGAAGAACCTTAATGGGTTTTTCTAGTTTGTTTTTCTACTTCATGTCTGAATTCTTTGAACTTTTCAAAGGCTTCAGACTTATGTCTCATAAGATACACATACCCATACCTAGACAGATCATCGGTAAAGGTAATGAAGTAGACAAAATTGCCTCTAGCCGACACATCGAATGGGCCGCACACATCAGTATATCATGTTTTTTGGCAACCATTGTCGGGGAAAGGAATAGATTGGTATTTTTTTCTTTGATTTCTTTGATTTTTTTTGTAAATTAATATATATATTTTTTAGTATTTATTTACTAATTTTTTTTTTATTTTTTGTATAGAAAAAAAAGAAGAAAAATAAAAAGAAAGCATCTAATTTTGGTAGATCAATTCTAAACCCCTAAGTCCTCTTTTCTTTTTTATTTATTTATTTTTTTTATTTTTAAATTAATTAAAAAAATATTTATTTTAAATCTAATTTAAAAATCTTTATGACAAATTAGAAATCTTAACTGCTTGTAGAGCATGCATCATATAGTTTTATTTTATCTTTATTTTTTTATTTTTATTTTTTTTTTGGTGATTTGCTAAAGAGGCAAGGTAAGCCTTTCAGAATTCAATTAGTTGCATGCATCTAGTTTTAATTGCATAAAAACCCTTTGGATTGAATTTTTTTCGTGCATATTCATATTAAATCAATTTAAGGCACAAACCCAATTAAAACAAGATTAAGGTGGGAATTTGAATCCACCTTCCTTAGCCCAACAAACAATCAACCAGCATCCTGCAGGAACCTAATGCCTTTAAATTTTAAAATCAATTAGACATCAACCCTAGGAAGTCAAGCTCAATAGGACAAGGAATCCTAAGAGTTAAAACCCGGTAAGGATAAGTTCAATTTGACGGTATTCTAGAAAAGTTGGTTCAGGCGATGGGCCCAAAGGAGGTGATTTCTAATTGGTTCCGTTTCGCTTACCTGCCAAGCATATTGGTGTCTAAGGTAACAAGCAACGAGGGACTACCCACTGATCTTACAACTTACCTGGCTTAGTTGATTGATTAATCCCTACACTTGGGAGGCTTGAAGGTGACCTTGGCAGGTAGAACTGTCTAGATCTAGGATAACCCTTAGTTCAGGATTGATTGGACCAACTTGATTGCCTAACCAACATCAAACCTAATTAAATTTAATTCTTCTCTCTCTTCTTTTAGTTCTAGACTCCTTAAGACCTCTTCTTTAGAAAACTTTTTCTTTTTTTTTTCTTTTCTCCTCTAAAAAAATAAAATTAAAATAAAATAAAAAATTAAATTAAACTAACTAAAAAAAATATTAAAAAATATTAGACTAATTAATTTAAAATAAGAATAACTAATCTTTAATATAATAAAATAATAAAAAAAATATAAAAAAATTTTAAAATTTTTTATTTGAAGAATACGTTTAGGTGCATTAATACAATATGGTAGAAAATTTACTTTAAGCCTGATCTAGTTGAAACCCAACCATTAATAATTCAAATGGCTAATCTGAACCTAATAGTCCAAAAATTTAGTAAAATTGATCTTTTCTTGCTCAAAAAAATAGAGTTCAACCTTACCCTAGGTCAACAATCTCCTGCACAATTCACATCATCTTCTTAATTATTCAGAAGATTTATTCAATCTTGTGCAAGCCCCAACCCATCATGTCTGATGAATGTCCTATGCTGATTTTAATTTCCACATTTTTATCCTTAAGAACAAGTTTTAAGCTATTTCTAAGGATACTCAAAATTGATTAATGACTCATTTCAAATTATATTAATTCAGAATTTGGAGTAAACTTTAATTTTCTTGGTTCAACCCAACAGAACTCAGGCTCAGATCCAAATTTTCACTAGCAAAATTAGTCAACAATAGATTCCCAATATGCAAAAATTTATGCCTGATAATAATGATGATACAGACCTAGTCAGTTTATCCAGCCATCACTATACAATCATGCCCTCATTACCCACCTCCTCAAGTAGACAATCTTAGCTGTAGGATAGTATTTAACCAACTTCAACAATTAATTCTAGCTCAACAGCGAATTCTACATCGCCAGGACTAAGAAGGCTCAAATAGATAATAGTTGAGGATCGTAACTATGAGGAGAGAACTTAGATCTGCAACGTATCTCGAATCCTATCAATTTCAAACCGATCCATCTAAATGTTGTTCCACCAACCAACCATTGGATTTAAATTATCAATCTAATGTTTTCATTGAAGAATCTCCAATTTTGAGATAGAATGCCAAAGTTATTCCTAAACTTAAAAGTGCTATAAGATTCTTATGGACCCATACCAAGACAGGTGAGAGATTGCTAGTACTGATGCTAAGCCAAAATAAAAATTTAGAAGAACTGGTAGTTATCGAGAACTAACCACCATAGAAGAACCTGAGCCAAGAATTAGTACTGATTGCTAATTCTAATTTTTAAAAAAATGGGGAGGGAATAGGAAATTCTTTAGGAAAGAAAAAAAAAAGGGGAGAATAGATTATTTACCTGAGACTTAAAACTAATGTCCTATTTCCTTTCAATCCTAGAAGCTGGTTCTTTTATAAAAATCAAAAGGCATGTAATTGAAAATGTACAATGGGAGTTGTTTACAGCAGGATCACAGTTAATTTACCTCCAGAAATTAAAACCGCCTTAGTCACCATTCCAGCACCATTGAATCAAACTTAACTTCCTAAAACTCCATTCATGAGCATTTAGAAAAACAAAATTTAGGAGAAAATTCTTATAAATATGGGTCTGAGAATGGAATCGATAATTATAGTCCCTAAATTATAAAAGATTATATTAATAAGGGATGGTAAAAATCATGCTTCTAAGATTGACATTCCAAAACCATTGATTTTGTCAATCCAGTATTTCGACACAGGATATGTGAGCTGCATTGTGTCTGGCTTAAGATGGTAAACTTAAGCACTTGTTGGGAGGGCAACCCAAATATTTAGTTTTTATAATTTATCTTTTTTAGTTTATTTCTCTTGAGGATTAATTTAATAAGTTGGAGGGAGAAGCTCAAATTTTTCAAAAGGCATGCTGTGGAACCAAAAATATACTGAGTTAGGTGTATTCTTCTTATGTTCTTTATTACCATCCTTTATTTTATTCTTCTTCCATTTGAAGAAACAATGTCGATAAGTCGGGGGGCAGAGAAAAAATAAAAAAATTACAAAATTTTAAGCCTCGAAAAAGTTAGTTTGTATTTTAGACACCTTAATTATGCCTAGAATCGAATTAAATTACAGCATTTATTAAAAGGAATAATTGATGCATTAGATCAGAGAATCTGTGAGATATTGAGAATCATAAAAGTACTAAAGAAAATTCAATAAAAGAGGTAAGTCAGAACAAAAAAAGTTTTTCCTTGGGAGCATTTTCTAATTATTCTACTAGCATCAAAGAAAAGTTCACTTTTTATAGGCTTGGTTTAGTGGTAAAACTATACGTTTCTTCATATAAAAAATTTATTTGAATAAAATAGTTTTTCAAAGTACTTTTTCACTTGAGTAACCGGGGCCTCTTTGCCTAAAAGCAAGCACTTGCAGTTTCGCAATTCAAAGGTGGGAAGTGAAGGAAAGATTCCTGATTTCCCGGTTCTAGGTCGTCCAGATCTTGATTTAGATCAAGAATTATTATTTCAAAAATTTTCTCTTATTCTCAATCAGATCTGTTTATATTTTCAATCCTGATTCTTATTATTTATAATAAATAAAATACAAAGATTAATTAAATCAAATTTAATTTTACGCTGATTTGGGTAATCTTTTACCCTGTAATGATTCCTGATTGCAGCGAAGGTTCTGAGTTATCCACGCAAGCGCCCTGCCTCGTACCGTATCCACTCGGGTTGTGATCTGGAGATTCCTCTTCTATCTCTATCCACACTCCAAATTAATCTAGATGTTGGAGGATTCTTCAAAACGTCTTTTGAAGCATCTGCAGTACATCCTTTGCACAGCAGCACAGGTCCTTTCTTGATTTTATCTCTTGGCCATTATCTGATGATCGCACCAACTAGTCCAAAACTCTTTTCTGGAGAGAGCAAGGGGAGAAAGAGGACTATCGCATGGAGAAGGAGGAGGAGCAGCTGGGGGCGTGGGTTTCTCAATTGTAAATTTGCAGTTAGAATTGGGGGCAGGGTCTTATTATAGACCTCTTTGATCCTCATACTTCTCTCTCTCTCAACCAATCACAACCCTTTTTGTAAATCAATCTAAATCTGATTGGGTTGAATAGAGACCCCTGGAATTCTGCTCCTTAGAGGGGTGCCTAAGACCAGTCAATCTGCGATTCTTAGTAAGACTCTTGATTGAATCACAAAGAGTGAGAGTCCTTGTCCAACAAGGACTCCTAGGCGCCTCCCTACTTGGGCTCACGCCATCCCTTGCGTCGCACCCTTACTTCCTGCAGGTTTCTGGCAGGGGACAGGCCGCCCACCAGCTCTGCAATAGGTGTCATGACATTGTGTTCAAAAGTCAAAGTCAATGGTCAAGTCTTGACCAGTCAAAGGTAGACTTTTGACAAAAGTTAAAGAACAAGAAATGGCATGACCATAAAAAATGCAGGTATGTCTTACAAATAAGACAAGCCTTATTCTAATTTGGATAATCTCGTTAGGACCATTATGAAGCCTCTGATTTAGCACAACAGTCCTTTGCTTCTAGTCCAGTGACAATCTTATTTGATAGAAAAATGAAGAGAGTTAGGTTTCAATCTGATGCTAGGCACAGATTCCTTAGAACCTAATGAATCTCATTCAGATCAATTGAACTAGATCAGTTCAATTGATGATCACCAGATTCAAACCCTGTTTGTGTGACCCAGTTAGGTTCAGTTCTGTATGTAATGGATATTGTCATTGATCTCTATCATCGACATCATCAAAACTCCTTTCGATTGGATCAGAAACTCTTCTGATTTCGAACAGCTAGAATGACTCGATCATCTAAATCATTCTAATTGCTCCCAAAAATCCACCAGTGACACCTAGCAGTTATTATGGTGGCAACCATCAGAAGCTGAATGCGAACCTCTTGGTGCAGCTACCTGTGTTGATTAAGTTCTTCTATCTTGAGCCCCGATCAGATTAGGTTAAGGGAACTCGTCAAACCCTAGTCTCTGTCAATGATGGTAATCATTGATTGAGTCCAATTGTGAAAATCTTAAATAGAAACTCTTTCTATTTTTTCACTCTACCATGGCCATGGGATTTCTGGACTTTGATTCTCATGATCATCATAGGGCTACTCCTCTACCACCGAGGTAGATAATCCCATCTTGAGCAATCCAGTTTCTACAATGAACATCTATAGCCACATACATCTCAGGATTCCATATGGCTGAGAGACCGAGTAATGGTGTAGTCAAACTTATAACACCCTCAAGGTGAACTCCGATGCATCTCAGGTCAAAGAACCAGACACACTACTGCAGCAACGAGTCAGTCATTTGACGAGAAGTAGACTCCCTAATGACTACTCGAGGTGGTCACGCTCATGATAAGCATCATAAATTCACCAATAAAAGTATTAATTTATTAATTAATTTATATTAATTTTTAAAAATTATTAATCAATTTATATATAATTTTTGAAAAAATTCATATTTTTATTAATTAAAAAATTAATTAATTAAAAATAATAAAAAATAATAAAAATTAAAAAATAAAATTTTATTATCAATAGAAAGAGCTCATTTTTTTGATCACAACAAAATAAATTTCAAGTAAAACGGAGCTAAAATGAAAAAGATATGAATTTTTAAAAATATAAAATAAATAAAAATTAAATAAAAAAGAAAACGGCTCAGCCGGCTCCGCAAGCCGAGCCACCAAGCCAAGCCGAGCCACCAAGCCAAGCCAAGCCATCAAAGCCGACTCAGCCATTGAAGCCATCAGCCGGTCCACGATCCAGGCGTGGACCGCCAGCTCAGCAAAATCCGACGAATCAGAGCTTGCCACGTGGTGGACCTAGACCCCTAAAGGGTCTACAGAAATTTATCGCGGCTCACAAGGGTAATTTAGTCTTTTCGCTCGACAACAGAAGTGCTGATTGGTTGCGGTGTGCGGTGCGGCCGGTCCACGCGGTCCATGGGAACAGTGATTGCGCGATCGGATGGATGTGGTTGTTTGCGGTCAGGATCGGACGGTTGTGGTTGCTTCCAGATTTGATTCAGTTGCAGACATCACACGGATCACCATCGAATAGCAGCGCTCGATCCAAGCGACGATCTGATGGTTCAGAAAGCTCCAGACGGCGATCAAACTCTCAGGCGCGTGATTTGCGGCCAGATTTCCTCCATCAAATGCGATCCAACGGCCAAAATTTAATTCCGACTCGATCTAAGCTGATCTGCATCCGATTTTGATGATTTTTGGACCGTTGGATTCCTATTGAATGGCTGGATTTTATCAGATTTATCAGAGATGTATCAGAGCTATTTTAATTCAAATTTTATTCAAGATTTTGATGATTACAAAGGTCATTAGTCCCATATTGCCTTTAGAAAAAATATCCAGCCCTCCTAGCTCTATAAAAAGGATCCCAGGCCTCCAAAAATCAATATCTCCGATCAAGGTGAAGCTTTGGTACAGGGCGAAGCCAGGCTATGGGTTAAAGGCTGCTTCGAAGCAATGGATGCCGAGAAGAAGAGCCGAGCTTCTACACCATCTTTCTGCCAATGCCGATCCAAGATCAGAGATCAGGCTATTTTATTCTTTTTAAATTCTATGTATTTAAATTTTGAAATTTTAATTAATAAAAATTTTATTTTTTGCACTTTAATTTCTTGCTTTTTATTTTTATTATAATTTAATTTTTGCACTTTAAATTATTGCTTTGCAAGTAGATGCCAAGATCTAACTAGTAGATCTTAGTATCAAGTTTAAATTCCTGCACCTTTTAATTTTTGCTTTTTATTTTCCGACTTCACTTTTGATCCCAAAACTCTTCTTTTTTTCTTTTTATTTTAAAAATTAAAGATTTCAAATCTAAAATACTACCTTCCCTATGGATTCGACTGGACTCACTACTATCTACATATTTTCAATAATTTTAAGAAGTTCGATTAAACTGATAAACACGGTGTCTTAATGACAACATCGCGTTCCTATTAGGTATGAAGGATGAATAGAAAAAAAAAAAGATGAATAAGAGAGAAGATGAATAGATCTTGCATCTATCCTTTTATATATTTGGTGAAACATGAAAGAATGGATAAAAATGATTTTCTCCTCTATTTGGCATTGAAAGAATGAATGAAAAGATAGATGATATTTATATAATAATTTTATCAAGTTATCTTTTGATAAAAAATTTCTATGATCAATTTATAACACTTATTTATACTAAAGAAGTAAATAATATATAAACTTATAATCATTATAATTTATAATTATACAAAAATTATATTAATATTTAATATTTAATTTAATTTAATTTAATAAATAATTTAATAAATAAATTATTAATGAATTAATGGTATATTATTTATATAAATAACTACTTAATTTATAATTTAATTTAAATAGTTAATTAATATTATACAAATAGCTAATTAAAAATAGTAAATAAAAATAGAAAAATATAAGATAATACTAATTATTTAATTATAATTATCAAAATTATGTACTAAATTTAAAATAATTAGTAATAAAATTTAATAGTATATGATTATAGTATATATAAAAAATATATATAAATGATATGAATGAAAAAGTAAAGAATACTATAGTTTTATCAAAAAATTAATGAATAGTAATTTTGTCAATCGAAACATCCATCCATCAATGTTCCATTCCTTACATCCTTCCAATTTAGAAGAATACAAATCGGTAGGTTAGAATGGATGAATAATCCTTCGTTTCATCTATCCTCCTTTTAACTTTTTAAACCAACTGGTGGTTAGAGGCTATTCATCTTTCCAATCTTATCCATCCTTTATCTCAAGACCCCAAACCAAACATAGGATAAATATCACTAAAAATATTCTTATCCTTTCATTATATGAAGAATGTTCAGGAGACTTATCATTGCTCCGAGTCTTGAAAGAAATAATCACTCAGCCTTTTCTTCTTGCAACCAAAATGAGGAATTAAGGCTAATATAGGGATTACATGCAAATAAATATCTTCATATCTTCCTTTTGTTCTGTTAAATAAAATTGTCATATTATACGTTCAGTTTATTTTATGTAGCCTAAATGCTACCAAGCAATTTGGGAAATATCTGCAGAGACAATAATCTTTGAATTTTATAGATTAGGTGGCTTGTTCTTCCCCCTAGTCTAAAAGTTAGAGAACAAGAACTCGGTCAAAGATGAGGTTTAAGAAACAATTAGAGGAACAAATCACTCCACAAAAGCAATTAACATTCTTTAAAAAAAAAAAATGAATGAGTCCAGATCCACAATAAATCATCACATATAAAGAAACCAAAACCACAATAGAGTAAAACAATGCCAAACCCACATATAAGAAGCAAACAACTGATCCCCAGGTTTTGTAGTACTATCTCCTGGAACAAGTTTAGTGCCCACCTCTTGCTTAATCATAGCTATTAGGGGATTTTTGTACTAGCCAAAGATATGACAATACCAGCTGAATTGAAGATCATCGAAGGCTGAGGCTGAGATCCTATATCAGGCCAAGCTTGATGTTATCAAAAGATGGAAGCCAAGATCTTCATAAGGCTGAATTAAAGATAATTGAAGACTGAGGCCGAGATCCTATTTCAGGCCGAGCTTGAAATTATCAAAAGATGGAAGCTAAGATCTCTAGAAGGCTAAATTGAGGGTCATCAAAGGTTGAGACTGAGGTCCTATTTTAGGCCAAGCTTGAAGTTATCAAAAGATGGAAGCTAAGATCTTCAGAAGGCTAAATTGAGGGTCATCGAAGACTAAGGCCGAGGTCCTATTTCAGGCCGAGCTTGAAGTTCTTAAAAAGTGGAAGCTAAGATCCTCTAAAGGCTGAATTGAAGGTCATTTAAGGCTGAGGCCTATATCCTATTTTAGGCCGAGCTTGAAGTTATCAAAAGTTGGAAGCCAAGATCTTCTGAAGGTTGAATTGAAGGTTATGAGAAGGCCAACACCGAGGTCCTATCTCATGCTGAACTTGAAGTTATCAAAAGATGGAAGCCAAGATCTTCAGAAGGCTGAATTAAGGATCATCGAAGGCTGAGGCTCAAGCCCTATTTAAAGCCAAGCTTGAAGTTGTCAAAAGATAGAAGCCAAGATCTTCAGAAGACTGAATTGATGGTTATGAAAGGCTAAGACCAAGATCCTATTTCAGACCGAGCTTGAAATTATCAAAAGAAGGAAGTCAAGATCTTTAGAAGGCTAAATTAAAGGTCACTGAAGGCTGGGGCCAAGGTCTTATTTCAGGCTGAGCTTGAAGTTATCAAAAGGTGAAACCCAAAATCTTCTAAAGACTGAATGAAGGTTATTGAAGACTGAGGTCGAGGTCCTATTTCAGGCCGAGCTTGAAGTTATCAAAAGATGAAAGTGAAGATCTTCTAAAGGTTGAATTGAAGGTCATGAGAAGGCTGAGGTCGAGGTCCTAATTCAGGCCAAACTTGAAAGACTGAAGTCCTAATTGAAGATGTTCCAAAGGCCGAAGCCCCCACTCTTGATTTCAAGTTGTCAACTCACATAATTATGAGATGGCTCTTCCCTCCCGAATTCTTTGAGGGAACAATACCTGATATAATTTTTGAAAATATTCTAGTGGGTACATAAAATATCTTTGATAACTCACTACTCTTCCATGACTAACAACCCATGAGCTATCCTAACAAACTTCGGACCCTTCTATAAAAGAAAAAATAGAGGGATCTCAATGTATGCAACTTCTTCTCTCCAAATGCTCATCTTCTTCCTTCTATTGAATGAAAAACTGACTTGAACATTGGAGAAACCCCACCAGAGCCAACTTCGATCGAGGACTTCTCTTATAGGTATGACCGCCTCCATCCTATCGCCATCGATTTGCGACCATTGCCTAACTCCAGCTAACCCGGCCTTGAGATGGATTTTCGCATCAACAATAGCTCTTCTCATTTTCCCTTGTAATGTCTTCTATCTATTTTTTTTAATCATCCCAATTGGCATTTTTCCTATAAATATTAGTCATGTGTCCAGCACATTATATGTTAGAATTTCTATCTTTCCAAATCCCTCAATTTATCTAGGTTCCACCATGATGCCATTCTCTCCATATTCTTTTCCTCCAAGTTGTTCACACAAATTTAGTGGTACCAAACACATGGAAACCTTACAACTCACCAACCCACATGTTTGTTCTCTTGCATTGATGCAAGTGTCTTAGCACGATGATACCTTGATTTGAAGAATTAGATCTGAAAGGTCATGAAACTGGACTGACTGCACTAAATTCATAGGATTCTGACACTATTAAGTTAGAACAGCCATAACTTTCTCATTCGATGTTAGAATCCTTATTATGGCCCCAATTCGAAAAGCACTTCTCAAGCCTTATAATGTTGGAAGCATGACCACCATGACTTATTTCAGAGCATAATTTAATCATCTAATAGGTCGATAAATGTGCATAAGGTCCTAGATGAATTGAGACTTTTAGTTTTCTCCTATTTTGATTAGGATTCTTAGTCTGAATCCTTGTTTAAGTCTATTAGAATATTTTCTCTATAAATAAGATCCTTTAGACTAATGTTATGATTAAATTTCTTAAGTTGTTGAATTTATTTTCTTAGAAGAGTGTTCTCTTCTTCCTCCTTGTCGTGCAATCCTAGTTTCATGCATCTTATTCTCTCTTTCCAATGAAATGCCATGCTATAGGCTACATTAATTGATATCAAAGTTTCATGATTTCTTGTGTGATGATTCTTTTCTGTAGTCCAAATGATAGGTGGTGGTCGCAAGAAGAACTAACTTGCGAATCTGAAGACAGCCCATGATGAAATCACATAGCAGGAATGAGATCTGATGTTGGAATGTGAAGATTTGATGAGATAGATAATGGATCTGACCATGCATTTTGCATAGTTGGAAAATTGAGATGTGATAGATTCGAGGCTGAACCAAATGATCGTAGATCTGAGGAAGATGCTTCAGATTTTGATAACTTCTTTCACTGGGGTATTTCCATTTGCCGATGAGTAGGGCATGATAATTCTTTCGAACGATCAGCCTGCTGGTTCGACTCCATCAAAGTAGATCTGCTTGAATATTCAAATAGTCTACAAATGAAGATGTTCCTCCATTAGCTTGATTAGATTGAGCATATCTTCAGATACAAGGAGGTACCTGATGACAAGAAAATGAAGCTTGTCATCTTAAAATTAACGATATGTGCTTCTACTTGGTGGCAATAATTGGAAAAAATCTAGGAGCATAAAGGCAAGCCCAAAATCCAGAATGGGAGAAGATGAAGGAGATATTGAGTGAGCAATTTTTGCCCTTCAACACACACAATCCTCATATCAACACCTACAAAATCTCCGACAAGGTCCAAGATCCATGGATGAATACATAGAAGAATTTTATCAATTGATCACAAGAAACATCCTGGTGGAGAGTAGGAAGCAGATAGTCATAAGATATCTTGTGGACTACAGTAGCAGATTTAAGATGCTTTAAGGCTTCATTCCTTATGGATAGTTAAAGAAGCCTACCACCATACTGTAGTTCTTGAGTAGTTATGATGAAGGCCTATGTCTAGACCTGATCCTTTCCTATAGAGCAGCCATGTGTTAGAGAACCATGGAAACATGCAAGGTAATACAACTTCCACCTCTCCTATTCATAGCCCTATTGATACGAGGCACATGAAACCAACCCTAGCTAGGACTTCAACTTTGCAGTGTTACAACTATGGCGAGATTGGATACATGTGGAATAAGTGGAAGAAACTTATAGGATGACCTGAGAAGCAGTTGCTAATCGAAGAAGAAAGCCTTCTGATGAGGATCAAGGGCCTACCTATGTATGATCAAGGAGACGAGGAAGAGGATGATTTTCTATTATTTGGAGATAAAAGAGAGGCTTTAGTTGTTTGAAAGAGCCTACTCGTGTCCAAGAAAGTAGAGAAAAAAGAAGATTGGAGGCGGACCAATATTTTTCAAATTTATTGCACCATTGCAAAAAAGGTCTACAAAGTCATCATCAATGGAGGTAGCTATGAGAACATCATCTCTCAGGAGGTTGTGACAAAGCTAAACCTGACTACTGAAAAGCATCCTCAACTGAACAAGCTTTCATGGTTTCAAAAAGGGAGGGAGTTGGTTGTTGATCGCTGCTATCTTGTTTCATTTTCAATTAGTCAGAAGTATTTCTATAAGGTTTGGTATGATGTTGTTGTTATGGATATCTACTATTTACATTTAGGGAAGCCATAGCAGTATGATCATAATGTCATCTATGATAGTCATCAGCATACTTACACATTCTGGAAGGATGGATAAAAGATTACTTTGGTGCCAATGAAGAAGGAAGATCTACCTCAACCATAGCCAAAGGCCAACATCAATATTCTAATGAATTTTTCTTATTTACAAGAAATTATGGAGATTTCAAACTCAAGAATGAGTTCTTTCCAGAGTGTGAAGACATCTTGATTTGAAGAATCAGACTTGAAAGATCAAGAAACATGGCTAACTACACCAGATCCATAAGATTCTGACACTACTGAGCTAGAATGGCCACAACTTTCTTATCTGATATTAGAATCCTTATTATGATTCTAATTTGAAAAGCTCTTTTTCAGCCTTATGAGCCTGATAGTTCACTATAATGATTCATTTTAGAGCCTAATTCAATCATCTGGTAGATCAACAAGCGCACGTAAGGTCCTAGATGAATTGAGACTTTTAGTTTTCTCCTATTTTGATTAGGATTACTAGTTTGAGTCCTTGTTTAAGTCTGTTAGTATCTTTTTTCTATAAATAAGATTCTTTAGGTCAATGTTGTAATCAGATTTCTTAAGTTATTGAATTAATTTTCTCAAAAGAGAATTCTCTTCTTCTTCTTTATTGTGCAACCCTAGTTTCATGCATCTTCTTCTTTCTTCCCAATGAAACATTGTGCTATAGGCTACGTCAATTAGTATTAGAGCTTCATAATTTTTTGTGCGGTGATTCTTTCCTGTAATCCAAATGGTAGGTGATGGTCGCAAGAAGAACTAACCTGTGAATCAAACGGTAGCTCATGATAAAATCACATAGCAGAAATGAGATCTGATGTTGGAATGTGAAGATTTAAGAAGATAGGTGATAAATCTAACCATGCATTTTGCATGGTTGGGGCATCGGGATGCGAGATCTACGGTTGAACCAAAAGATCAAAGATCTGAGGTAGATGCTTCATATTTCGAGAACTTCTTTCACTAGGATATTTACATTTGCTTGAATGTAGGTTGTGGCGATTCCTTCAAACGATTATCCTTCTGGTTCGACTCCATTAGAGTAGATCTATCTAAATATTTCAAAAATCTATAAATGAAGGTATTCCTTGATTGGCTTGTTTAGATCGAGCATATCTTCAAATATAAGAAGGTACCTGATTGTAGAGTTTGATGACTAGGGTGGAAGCACGAATTTTAAAATATTTTATAAAAAATTTTCAAAGTCAACTCCTAATCCAGGACCACCTTATTAAATTAAAATTATATAACATATTTTTATAACATAAACTTAGGATATAAGAACATACCTAAATTGCTAAACCCTGATTTGAATATGTATTCTAGCAGTGGTCTGGAAGGGGTTCCACCAGGTTCCCACATGTTCATCCTTCAACATTGATCCATAGGGAGACTTGATCAGGCCTCTAACACCTTCTTCTATTGATTTCTTGAATTAAATTATTATTGTAAGAATTTAATTCTAGCCTTTACTTCCTTTCTCTTAGCCTTTCCTTTCTCTTCCTTTCTTTTCTTCTTGCCTTTCTTATCTTTCTTCCTAGATCCTTGTCCTAAAGAAGACTCCTTATCCTTATTAGGACCTTGTCTTAATAAGAGAAGGAAGAAAGAAATTGGACAAAGTGGAGAGAGTTGTAAGAAAGTAGGATCGGGATGAATCTCTCGAAAGTCTGGTGTGCCCCTTATTTATAATGTATGTAGGGGCACCACCTCCAAATTCTCACACCCTCCGAGATCAGATTTCTCATGCCCACTCAAAATACTTACATTCCATTTAATTTATTTTGACACATGAAAAGCTATGAAATAATTCCAAGAGTTACTTTAGGCAGAAGGACTCTTCAGAATAAATTCTACGTTGTTTTCTCTGAAGTGTCACGATGCATAAATATGGTGCCAATATTTGAATGGTTTGGATATGATCTCAAGGCCATCTGATGGCCTTCATTGTTGGTGGCATCTTCAGATGTGGCATGGAAAATTCAAAGCCCCAAACCACTTGGACTCTTAAGTCCAAGTGGCACTAACAAGAGAGGGGGCGGCTAGGAAGCTTGATCTTATCCAATTTTCAAATAAATACCAAAATGTTTAATCTATAGAAGGACTCATTGGCACCCTCGTAAGATCTGAAGTCCATGCCCAAAAAATGTTACATGACATAATAAATTGGATAAGCATAAAGGAAGTAGCCGCCAATAAACTCCACACACCAAACATCCTTGTGCATGATACATACCTCACGCACCAAGAGAGAGACTCTCTGGCATGTGGGGAACCAAATAGAAGATGCCAAAACCAAGTCCAATAAGTCTTGGCTCAATCTAATTCAAGACCAAATCTGATTTGATTTAAATTAAAATTAATTAGCCTAAATTAGAATCAAATTCGAATCCGATTCAAATGTAGGTGTTAGGATTTGCAACATGTGCTAGCTTGTTCAACTTGCAAACATGATCTAATCCAATTAGACCCTCGATCAATTCTCTTTATGTCCGATCCATTGTGTTCGACATCTAGCTAGCAGTAGATCCGAATGTGATTTGGCCTAATTTGATTAGAAATCAATCAAACCAATTTAGGTCAAATCGAGCTGATCCGATTTGAACAATTAGAATCCTTCCTAATTGATAATCAAATTAAATTCTTTAATTTGATCGAACCCATAAGACAAGATTGATGTCTAACAGCATATCATGTCTATCCAGAAGATACGAAATTTTGATAGAAATATTAAAAATATCCTTCAGTGGAAAGTTACCATGCAATTCCATCCTACGATCACCCTGCATCCTGAATATGACTTGAGATATGGAATCATGTCAAATCCAATATCATATTCATATTTCTCTCAATCTTCTAATAGTGATTCGATTAATGAAATATTAAAAATCATATTTAATATTCATAATGCTTTGATCAAAGTCTTCCTAAATCATCATTCGATTGAAGCGAATAAGATGCGACCTCCTCTTACTAGGAGTGATTGTTTCTATATTGATCTACTCACAACTTCTATATGCAATCCACTATATCCAGAATATCCTATACATGATTAAGTCATGAATGAGTATGAACTAAAATATGGCTTCATGCATATAACGTCCTATGGCAGTCTTAGGTTAAAGAATTATATGTACAACTCCCACCGTGAGTAACATCTCTTGACATGCAAATAAGACTCCATCAGATGTTCTCAAGTTGTATCAATTCAGTAAACTTATTCTCTAATGAGTACCCACATCCTTGTATTAGGATCACACATAAGTGATTATGAGATCAATAATCCTCTCCATTGAGCATACATAGAATATGCCAGTTTTACCGAAAACAATGATCCCCAACTCAATATTCCATTGATCAGGAATATTTTAGATTAAAATTTTAAGATTTTAAGTCTCATAGGTATGATCTCATCATAACCCTAAAATCATTGCCCTGATCTATGAGGTTCATGATAATCTTAAAGAAATAATAAGACACAGCATATGATGAAATATAAATGCCTTTATTTATTTAAAAATGTTATTATATGAGTTTGGAAGATAAAAGGGTAACCCATCAAAATACATATTTCGGTTAGCTTGTAAGACATATTCCTTTCATTGATGACAAGAAGGTGAAGCTTGTCATCTTAAAATTAATTGGATGTGCTTTTACTTGGTGGCAATAATTGAAGAAAACCTAGGAGTGCAAAGGCACCCCAAAATCATAGATGAGAGAAGATGAAGGTGTTGAGAGAGCAATTTTATTCCTTCAACTACACATAAACCTCATACCAGTTTTTGCAAAATCTCTAAGAAGGTCCAAGATTCATGGATGAATACATGGAAGAATTTTATCAACTGGTCATGAGAAACATCCCGGTGGAGAGCAAGGAGCTGATGGTCGTAAGACATCTTATGGACTACGACAACAAATCTAAGATACTTTGAGGCTTCATTCCCTATGGATAGTTAAAGAAGCCTACCACTATGCTATAGTTGTGGAGGAGTAGTTGCAACTAAGGCTTGTGTCTAGACCTGATCCTTCCCTACAATGCATGGCCATGTGTTGGAGAACCATGGGAACATGTGAGGTAACACAACTTCCACATCTTCTATTTGTAACCTTATTGATACGAGGCCCTCAAAACCAACACTAGCTTGGGACTTCAACTTTGTGGTATTATGATTGTGGTGAGATTGGACACATGCAAAATAAGTGTAAGAAACTTGCAGGATGACTTGGGAAGCAGTTGCTGATCAAAGAATAAGAGCATTCCGACAAGGATCAAAGGCCTACCTATGGTCAAGGAGGCAAGGAAGAGGATGATTTCCTATTGTTTGGGGATAAAGGAGATGCTCTAGTTATTCGAAAGAGCCTACTCACATCCAAAAAAATAGAGGAAAAAGAAGACTAGAGGCAGATCGATATTTTTCATACCTACTACACCATTGCGAAAAAGGTTTGCAAAGTCATCATCAATGGATGTAGCTATGAGAACATCATCTCTCAGAAGGCTGTGACAAAGCTAAACCTAACTACTGAAAAGCATCCTCAACCAAACAAGCTTTTATGATTTTGAAAAGGGAGTGAAGTGATTATTGATCGTCGCTGCCTTGTTTCGTTTTCAATTGGCCAGAAGTATTTCGATAAGGTTTGATATGATGTCATTGCCATGGATGTCTTTCATTTACTTTTAGGAAGGCCATAATAGTATGATCACAACATCATCTATGATGGTCATCAGCATTGTTGGTGTAGAAAATAGTGCTGACACTGGAGTTTACTAAAGCTAGAGAAGACAAGGTTACCAACGAGACCTACAAGGCAAAGTCCAAATTGGAGATAGATGGCTCTAGTAGGACCCTTCGACGGTCAAGTTAGTTCTCCAACCAATAAGAATGGAGTACTCAAAAAAATTAAGAGTAGAGAGAAGAGCTTGGAGAGAAATGTATCTAGAGGATCCCTTATATAGGTAGAGCCTAAAATAGAATGAAAGTAATAGCCATAACAAAATATTAGTGGGCTGTTTCGATCATGTAGAGTTTGTTACAGAGAGTGGGCAGTCATTTATCACGACCTATAGATGGTTGGGTTCTCTTTATTGATGTTCAGATGCAACTTCTGCATGTATTAGCAGGCTGTGCATGTTGGGATGATGAACTTGAAGCTAGGTAGGCTGAATTTGAAGATTGGCTTGTGGATGGTGGATGATGAATCTATAGCTGGTTAGAATCTAATGGTGCAGTCTTCAATAGCTTCGAGGAGTTTGACTGACTTTGAGAAATTTGGCCATCTTCGAAGTCAGCCAGGGATTGATGGGAGCATTCAAGCTGGAGGCCAGAGAGGGAATCGTTGAACTTTTCAAACCATTATCAGATTTTTTGAAGGAATTCGACTATCTTCGAGATTGATTGAGAGTTAAAATGGGTGAATTTCTTGCTGGTGCCATTTGCTTTGCTTTTAGAAGATCTGCTACCCTCAAGATCAACCTGAAGTTTGGATCGATGGAGTGCTATGGTTCACTATCTATAGAGTGGTTGCTATTTTGGATTCGAAATCAGATTTGTGCTGATCATGAAGTCTTTTCATTATTCAAACTCATTTGGTCGATATGCACCATATAGGCTGACTTAATTTATTATTATCAAAAAGGAATGATGGAATTTGGCTACACTCGAGTTCTACTGTTAGATTTATGTGCCCTAGAAGTTAGAATTGCCTGACACTTGTAATACACTACTAGGGGCAAAATTATAATTTTAACTATAAATAATAAAATTGATTATTTTCTATCATAAATATGTATTTAGTGTCTGTGATACATTCCTTAAGTTAATGGTAATGATAATTTATATTTTTAAGAGTTGAAAATTTAAGATATAAATTTTTATTTATTAACTCATAAAATGCTCCTGACCGTAGGATCATCATGAGGATGGTGATTGATCTGAAAGGTTGGTGTACAATCGCTTCTTCATAGTAGATGAGTCTTGAGTCTACGGTGTAGAGATACCAGAGCGAGAGTATTGGTACTCGTTAGAGAATGGGGGCACTGAGCGTGACCATCTCGAGCAATCATAAGAAAGTCTACCTTCTCGTCAATGACTGACTCGAAGCTATAGTGGTGTATCTGATTCTTTGACCTGAGGTGCATTGGCAGTTCACCTTGAGGGTGTTATAGTTTGACTACATCATGACTCGATCTCTTAGCCATTTGAAACTCTGAGGTGTATGTTGGCTATAGCATGTTCATTGTAGGAATTGGATTACATCAAGAGGAAATCTATCTACCTCGGTGGATGAGGAGCAGCCCTATGATGATCATGAGAATCAAGCCCATAAGCCCACGGCCATGGCAGAGTGAAATAATAGAAAGAGTTTCTATTAAGATTTTTACATCGGACCTAAATCAAATTATTAAATCATATGATAGAAATTAGGATTTGATGAGTTTACCTTAACCCTAATCTGATCGAGGCTCAAGATAGAAGAACTTAATCACACAAGTAGCTACACCGAGAGATTCATTTTTAGTTTTGATGGGTTTCCATTATATACTGCTAGGTGTCATTGGTGAATTTTGGAAGCAATTAGAATGATTTAGATGATCGATCATTCTAGTTGTCTGAATCAGAAGAGTTTTGATCCATCAAAAGGAGTTTTGAAGATATCGATGATGGAGATCATGACATATCCCATTATCATATAGAACTGAACCTAACTGAGTCACACAAACAAGAGTTTGGATCTAGATATCATCAATTGGACTAATCTAGTTCAATTGATTTGAATTAGATTCAAGGAAATCGTGCTAGCACACGATTGAACCTAACGTTCTCCTTTTATTATCATTAAAAGTTGTTTCAACTGAGCCAAATAAGTTTGTGCTCACTCAAGTATCTTTACTTGATCTGATTAGAGCTTGTCTAGATCAGAGCAGAATTATTTTAATTTACGAGATAAATTTAAGATAACACCTACCATTTTTCATCACCTGCTAATTCTTGTCCTTTAACTTTGGTCAAACATTGACCTTTGACCCTTGGACATCTGTCCATGTGTCATGAACTTATTGGAAAGTAGAAAAAGGCTTATCCCCTTACTGGAATTTGAAAAGGAGGGGGCACATGCCTAGGGGGCGTGCGCCCATGGATAGGGATGCCTGGAGTCCTATACGGATGGGACTCTAGGTTGCTTCTTGGATTCTACTTAGGTGACCCCTAGCCATAGACTTTGACTAGTCTTAGGTGCCATCTGAGGATGAATTAGTAGGGCTCTCATTTGATTGGATTAGGTGATGTCATCCTATCAATCAGATTTAGATCTGATTGTATGAAGCAACGCGATTGGCCAGGATGATGTGGCACTGCATGGCGCAGTAGGGTCTATAAATAAACCCTATCTGTGCCCAACTTTTTGTGAGTTTCTCTTAGCCCATGCCCCAAGGCTGCCCCTCTCCCTCCTCCATGCCATCCTCTGATCCTCTCTCTCCTCTCCACACCCAAGGGAGGTTGGGCTCCAGTTTGCTACGATCCATGTAAGAAAAAGCTGATGAGAAAGGAAGAAGGCAGCATTGCTGCAGAGATGACTGCTGATCCTTAGAAGGAGTTTTGAAGATCCTCCAAATCAGATCCAGATCTAATTTTTAGAAAAGTAATAAAGAAGAAGAAGATCTCCAGATCCAGTTTGAGTGGATACCGGTAGAGGCCAGGCACTTGCATGGCTAGATCCAGAACCTTAGGCAATCAGTAGGATCATTAAAGGATAATTAGATTACCCAACATCAAGGTATAAATTAAATTAGATTTAATTTAATTTTTATTTTTATTCATTAGATTTAAAACATCTTAGATCTGATATAAATGCTTAAGAAAAATTTTTGAAATATCTCTCTTGATCCGATCAGATCTAAACGAACCTGATCCGAGAAATCAGAATTTTTTCTTCAACTATTATCAAAGCCAGGTTCTCTAAATTATTTAGATCTAATTTTTAATTTATTTTGATCTAAAAATTAGATGATTTTAGATGTCACATAAGATGTGATTAGATCTAAAATCAAAAAAATTAAAATTAAATAATATAGATCTAACTTCTTCAATATGCATGATTAGTTGTAAAATAGAATAGTTCTATACGTAGTCTTGCATGATCATGATTTATTTTGATTAAATTATAATTTTAGATCTATTTATTTTCTATTTTTTGATGATTATAAATATTATAATAAGATCTAAAAAATAAAAAATAAAATTATTTAATTTTTAGATCATAAGAGATATGATGCATGCATGATTAGACTAGTGATAGAATAGTTCTACATAATTATCTAGATTAGAATTTATTTTAATGTGATTAATTTAAATCTAATTTTTTAGATAATTATGAGATAATTTAGATTTGAAAAATATGCATGATATGATACATCAGATGTATGCAAAACATGTATAAAGTTAAATCAATTTTTATATATGAGATATATGATGTAGATCTAACTAGTTTTGTAGATTTATATTTCTGATTAAGACATTCCTCTTGGCCGTCCGATCATAAGAACAAAGTAAGGTTTAAATGCCCTCTCATCCTATTCGATGGGGTGTTCTTATGATGTGTAGGGGTGCTGCATGTTCGTCCTTAATCAAAAATTAAAAACTTACTTTCTGCAAAATCCTAGATCCTGAAATCCTAGGATTTTATTTACATATTTTATTTATGAACCCTAACATAATTAAGAATTAAGATTATAAAATATTAATTAGATCTTAAATTGAGAATTTTAGATCTAAGACATATTCATAATATTGGGTTCGAGCTTGGGTAGCTTAATTAGGTCTAAGTGGTTGATCAAACCAAATTAAGAGTTGGTTAGATGGGATCAATAGTGCTTAAATTGACCAGCCTAATAGGATTAAGTCTGGGTCAAGATCGAGTCATGTGAGTGATCGATCAAGCTAAGACCTAATTAGGCTCAGTGGTTAGAGTCTAGATTGTAGGCTAACCCAATTGGTTTTGGCTCAATAATTTGGTGTCTAAGGTAAGTTTGGCAGATACGAACGACTGATTTTTAATTGAGAACTACTCGACTCAAATGCATTCTTATCGAGTTAATGGCATATCCCTTCCACCGGTCTCACTTATCTGGCCATATTCTGGATATGGTGAGAGACTCAATTAGGAATTCAATCCATACAAATGGTGGGTCTGACTTAACTAAGGAGTGGATCAATATTCTAGGCACGGCGAGATTCATGAATTAGAGATCAAGTTTGGGTGCACCATGATTAGAGAATCATTGAACAAGAGTTGTTCATTCATTGGCTAACCCATCACCAATAACTATTTGGTGAGGTGATGAGTCAGTTGGTGGGATCGCAACACCCACTAGAAATCATTAATCGAAGAGATTTTCACATCTCTACAGAGAAAGTGTAGGGATCCAAGAAAATAGTGGAAGCTAGTTTGTTTAAAAATAAAATTTTTAAATAAATTGGTTAAGTCTTAATTATAAAATCTAACTAAAAACTTTGACTTTCTACAGAAAAATGTCTACATCCAACCCACTAGCATGAATCCTGGACACCCATAAACTGACCAAATCAAATTATAAGGATTGGCTCCAGAACTTCAAAATTATTTTGGATTTCGAGAAGTAAACTCATGTATTGGATTAGGACCCTCCCACCTTACCAGTCCATCCATCGGCTGAATAGAGAGCATATCCAGATAAGTAGATGGACGAAGATAACAAGGCCATATATTACATGTTGGGCTTGATGTCTGATGAACTTCAGCACCAATATGAAGATATCAGGACTGCTCGCCAAATGTTGGCTCACCTATAAGAGATGTTAGGTGAACAGAGTCGCGCAGCCAAGTACCAAGTCACTAAATGACTTTTCAAGGCTAAGATGTATGATGGGCAGTCAGTCCAATATCATTGTCTAATGATGATCAAGGATTTGAAAGAGCTTGAGAAGCTCGGAGTGAAGTTAGACTTAGATCTGTAGAATGACAAAATTCTATAATCTTTGATTGATGCATATGGATAGTTCATCATAAACTATTGATAGGAATGCGATGTTGTCGTTAAGACACCGTGTTTATCAGTTTAATCCAACTTCTTAAAATCATTGAAAATGCGTAGATAGCAGTGAGTTGGGTCGAATCCACAGGGAAGATAGTATTTTAGATTTGAAATCTTTGATTTTTCAAAAAAAAAGAAAAGAATTTGAGTTTTTGGAATCAAAAGTGAAGTTGGAAAATTAAAAATAAAAATTAAAAGATGCAGAAATTTAAACTTAGTACTAAGATCTACTAATTAGATCTTAGCATCTACTTGTAAAAAGTAATAATTAAAGTGCAAAAATTAAATTACAATAAAAATAAAAAGCAAAAAATTAAAGTACAAAAATAAAATTTTCATTAATTAAAATTTTAAAATTTAAATACATGAAATTTAAAGAAAATAAAATAGCCTGATCTCTGATCTTAGATCGGCATTGGCAGAAAGATGGTGTAGAAGCTCGGCTCTTCTTCTCGGCATCCGTTGCTTCAAAGCAGCCTTTAACCCATAGCCTAGCTTCGCCCTATACCAAAGCTTCACCTTGATCAGAGATGTTGATTTTTGGAGGCCTGGGGTCCTTTTTATAGAGCTAGGAGGGCTGGAAAGTTTGCTTCTGGGCAATGTGGGACTAATGGCCTTTGCAATCATCAAAATATAAAAGAATTTGAGTAAAATTTGAATCAAAATAGCTTTGATACATCTCTGATAAATTTGATAAAATCCAGCCATTCAACAAAAATCCAACGGTCCAAAAATCATCAGAATCGGATGCGTATTGGCCCAGATCAAGTCGGATTAATTTCTGACCGTTGGATCGCACTTGATGGAGGAAATCTGGCCGCAAATCACGCGCCTAAGAGTTTGATCACCATCGGGAGCTTTTTGGACCATCGGATCATCGCCTGGATTGAGCGCTGCCATCGATGGCGATCTGCGTGATGTCTGCAGCGGCATCAAATTCAGAAGCAACCACAACCGTCCGATCCTGACCGCAAACAACCATATCCGTCCGATCGCGCAATCACTGTTCCCATGGACCGCATGGGCTGGCCGCACCGCACACCACAACCAATCAATGCCTCTATTGCTGAGTGAAAAGACTAAATTACCCTTGTGAGCCACGATAAATTTTTGTAGACCCTTTAGGGTCTAGGTCCACCACGTGGCAAGCTCTAATTCGTCGGATTTTGCTGAGCTGGCGGTCCACGCCTGGATCGTAGACCGGCTGATGGCTTCAACGGCTGAGTCGGCTTTGATGGCTTGGCTTGGCTTGGTGGCTCGGTTTGCGGAGCCGACTGAGCCATTTTCTTTTTTTATTTAATTTTTATTTATTTTATATCTTTAAAAATTCATATCTTTTCCATTTTAGCTCCGTTTTACTTGAAATTTATTTTGTTGTGATCAAAAAAATGAGCTCTTTCTATTGATAATAAAATTTTATTTTTTAATTTTTATTATTTTTTAATTAATTTTTTAATTAATAAAAATATGAATTTTTCAAAAATTATATATAAATTGATTAATAATTCTTAAAAATTAATATAAATTAATTAATAAATTAATACTTTTATTGATAAATTTATGATGCTTATCACACCCCCCAACTTAAGCTTTGCTCGTCCTCGAGTAAAGAAAGAATTTAGTTTTAAATACCTTTTAACTTTAGAGTTTCGAATTTTACCTAAGCAATTTTCAAAATGGCCATTGATATTCAGTAGAGCTTAAATGAGATATATCATTGGGGTATTAATACTTATCAATAGAAAAATTAAGTAAAGAACATTAAATTTTTCAGAACTTTTTCTAAATTATCCTACTTTTATCTCTGATTTGTCTAAACTTTCATATAGGCAAGTGTATTGCTACTTCCGTCCTTCATTTATTGATTTTTATTTTTACATTGCCCACTTTTTGATGTGAATATCATTGCTTACTTAGGCAACAAAATTTGGTTACTCGGTGGAAAACCAATGTTTTTTTTTTCTTTTTTTTTTTTAACATTGTACCACTATGAGTGTCTTAACTCTTTAAGATTTCTATTTGATCCATGTAGCGAGTCTTAGGCCAATGACTCCCAAACCAGTTGACTTTAGGGCACTAGGTATAGAATACCCCTCGAGCTTACTAGCTCGAATCAAATAGGCTACGAGTTAAGACTAGCTTTACAACGAGCTTCTTTGCCCTTCCCACCTTTTGACGTGAAACTCAATGCTTGCTTAGGCAAAGAGGCCTGGTTACTTAGTGAGAAGTCCTTGGAAACTATTTTATTAAAATAAATTTTTATATGAAGAAATATATAGTTACCCTACACAAACCTATAAAAAGTAGACTTTTCTTTGATGCCAGTAGAAATAATTAGAAATGCTCCAAGGAAAAACTTTTTATGTTCTAGACTTAACTCTTTATTGAATTTTCTTAATACTTGATTCCTCAATATCTCACAGATTCTCTGATCTATGCATCAATTTTTTTTTAAAAATGCTTAGTTTAATTCGATTCTTAAGCATAATTAGGTATCTAAATACTAAATACTAACTTTTTCGAGGACTTAAAATTTTAAAGTTTTTTATTTTTCTCTCCCCCCAACTTAATCGACATTGTCCCCAATGGAGAAAAAAAAAATAAAGGGTATAATAAAGAACATGGAAGAATACACCTAACTTAGTATATTTTTGGTCCAGCACATGCCTTTGAAAATTTGAGCTCTCCCTCCAACTTATTCAAATTATTCTAAAAAGAGAATAAACTAAAAAGATAAATTAGATAAAAACTAAATATTGGGTTGCCTCCCAACAAGCGCCAAGTTTACCGTCTTTAACCAAACACAATGCAGCTCACTATCCTGTATCGAATATTGGATTGATAAATTCTAATGGTTTTGGATTGCCAATCTCAGAAAGTTGATTTATAATATCATTATTGATATATTCATTGTTAATTTTAGGGATATAATTTGTGATTCCATTCTCAGACCTATGTTTATTAAGAATTTTTCCTATTTATTTTTCTAAAATGCTCATGAATGGAGTTTTTGTATTAGGAGTTAAGTTTGATTCAATGGGTGCTGGAATGGTGACTAAAGGTGGTTTTAATTCTGGAGGTAAATTAATGTGATCTTGCTTAAACAACTCCATTGACATTTCATTACATGCCTCTTGATTTTTCTAAGAAGAACCAGCTTCTTGGATTGAAGAGAATAGGACATTAGGTTTATAAGTCTTGGGTAAATCATCTATTCTTTTTTCCCTTTTTTCTATCTCATTTAAATTGGAACTAGCATCAGTACTAATTCTTGGCTCGGGTTCTTCTATGTGGTTAGTCTTAGTACTAACCAGTTCCTCTAAATTTTCATTTTGGCTAGCATCAGTACTAGCCTCTCTCACCTAGTCTTGGTATGGGTCCATCAGAATCCTATAGCTTTTAAGTTCAGGAATTACTTTGGTATTCTCTAATTGAGGATTCTTAAGTGAGATATTAAATTGATAACTTGGTCCAGGTGATTGGTGGACATTAGATGTGTTGTTTGAAATTGGTAGGTTTGGTAGTTGATCTAGTTCTCTCCTCATATTAGATTCAACTAATTGTCCAATTTGAGCTTCTAGCTTGGCAATAGATTGCTGTTGAGTTAGAATCAATTGTTGAAGTTGGTTAAATCTATCATCAGCTAGATTGGTCTGTTGAGGAGGTGGGTATGAAGGCTGATCATGATGTGGTGGCTGGGTAAACTGACTAGGCTGGCCATTATTATAGGCATAGTTTCGATATTGAAATCTATTTTGATAATTTTGCATAGGTAAAATTTGGGTCTGAGCCTGAGTCTGTTGAGATGTTCAAGAAAAATTATGGTGGTTGCTCCAATCTAGATTATATGAATTTGAAAATGGATCATTAACCGGCTTGGAGTAGCCTTTAGCAGTTTGGACTTGCTCTTGGATAAAAGATGAAACCTGTGTAGTCATAGGACATTCACTCACATGATGGGTTGGGCTAGCATAGATTAAACAAATCTTCTGATAATTAGAAGATGATGTGAATTATGCAGGAGATTGTTGACCTAGGGTTAGGACTTGATCTAATTTCTGAGCAAGAAAGTCCACTTTATTTATCAAATTTAAATCAGTCTTATGCCTAGATTCTAGATGTTTAAATTCATGGATCCTTACCCAGGTTTGGTGGAAAGACAACGAAGCATGGTTAATTGAGTTTTCACTCAGGATTTCAAATAACATATAGGCTTCTTCCTCACTCTTGTTCATGAATGCACCTCCACAGGATGCATCTACTATCTATCTGTATTGGTCTCCTAAACCCTCATAGAAAGCTTGAACTATTTGCCACTTAGGCAAACCATGGTGTGGGCATTTTTTAAGAAGTTCCTTAAGTCTCTCCCATGACTCGTGAATCTATTCTCTTGGAAGCTGAGCAAATCCAGTGATAGCTCGCCTCATAGTATTGGTTCGGCCTATGGGGTAAAATTTTTTAAGAAATTCACTTTGTAAGTCAGCCCAAGTTTTAATTAATCTCCCTATTGTCCCAAGCCAGTACTTGGCTTTGTCTTTTAATGATAAAGAAAATAAAATTAATCTAAGGGCATCATTAGTTAAATTTTTAATTTTCACCGTAGAGCAAATTTCTAAGAATTCATCTAGATGTTTATAAAGATCTTCATTGGTGTTCCCATAAAAAGATGGAAGCATCTGGATTGTAGTCGGCTCGATCTCATAGTGGGTAGCATGAATTTCAGATAATTGGATACAAGTCGATGGATTATAGGTAGAAGGAATAAAGTATTCTTTCATCTGCTTAGGTGGTTCTCTAAAATTTTCAGCCATTTGGTTATCGGGTTTAATATAATTCAACCTTTTAATTTTATGGTTGGGTTCAACTAGATCAGGTAAAGCGATTTTCTACCGTGCATGTATTAGTGTAACCCTAACGTGTGATTCAAAATTTTTTTTTTAAATTTTATATTATTTTATTATATTATTTTATTTATTAATTAAGTTTAATTATTTTTTTAATATTTTTTTTAGTTAGTTAAATTTAATTTTTATTTTATTTTATTTTATTTTTTAGAAGAGAAAGAAAAAGAAAGAAAGAAAAGTTCTAAAGAAGAGGTCCTAAGGAGTCCTAGAACTAAGAAGAGAGAGAAGAATTAAGTTTAATTAGGTTTGATGTTGGTTAGCAATCAAATTGGTCAATCAATTCTGACTAAGGGTTATCCTAAATCTAGACAGCTCCTAACTGCCAAGGTCACCTTCAAGCCCTCCAAGTGTAGGATTAGCCAATCAACTAGTCAGGTAAGTGTAAGGTCGGTGGGAGTCCCCCCGTTGCTTGCCTTAGACACCAATTGTGCTTGGCCAGGTAAGCGAACGGAACCAATTAGAAACCACCTTCCTTCGGGCCCAGTCATCCCTGAACCACTTTCCTAGACACCAGTCAAATTGACTTATCCTAATCAGGTTCAACTCTTAGGATTTCTTATCCTATTGAGCTCGAGTTCCTAGGGTTGATGTCTAATTGATTTTAAAATTAAAGGCTTAGGTCAATGCAGGATGCTGGTTGGTTGTTTGTGGGCTAAGGAAGGGTGATCAAATCCCCACCTTATCTTGTTTAATTGGGTTGTGCCCTTAATTTGATTTAATATGAATATGCACGAAAAAAAAAAAAATTCAATCAAAGGGTTTTATGCAATTTAAACTAGATGCATGCAACTAATTGAATTCTGAAAGGCTTACCTTGACTTCCAGCAATCACCAAAAAAAATAAAAATAAAAATAAAAATAAAACTAATATGATGCATGCTCTAAACAGTTAGGATTTCTAATCTTATCATGAGGCTTTTAATTAGGTTTAAATGAATATTTTTTTAAATTAATTTAAAAATAAAATAAATAAATAAATAAATAAAAATGAAAGAGTACTAGGGTTAGAATTGATCTCACCAAGCAAAACTCCTGATTTTTTTTGTTCTTTAATCTCTTATTCTGCAAAATAATAAAAAAAATTAGCAAGCAATATTTATAAGAAAGTAGAAATTTTTTTTATAATTTATTTATAAAAAAATCAAAAAGATCAAAAATTTAATGTCCGTGCCTCCCCCGGCAATGGTGCCAAAAACTTGGTGCATTTATCGAAATTTTTTTTAATAAATAGAAGAAATCAAAGTCAAAAATCAAAAACCTTCCCCGGTAATGACGCCAAAAACTTGATAGGAACGCAATGTTGTCGTTAAGACACCGTGTTTATCAGTTTAATCCGACTTCTTAAAATCATTAAAAATGTGTAGATAGCAGTGAGTTGGGTCGAATCCATGGGGAAGGTAGTATTTTAGATTTGAAATCTTTGATTTTTAAAGAAAAAAGAAAAGGATTTGAGTTTTTGGAATCAAAAGTGAAGTCAGAAAATTAAAAATAAAAATTAAAAGATGCAGAAATTTAAACTTAGTACTAAGATCTACTAATTAGATCTTAGCATTTACTTGCAAAAAGTAATAATTAAAGTGCAAAAATTAAATTACAATAAAAATAAAAAGTAAGAAATTAAAGTACAAAAATAAAATTTTCATTAATTAAAATTTTAGAATTTAAATACATGAAATTTAAAGAAAATAAAATAGCCTGATCTCTGATCTTAGATCGGCATTGGCAGAAAGATGGTGTAGAAGCTCAGCTCTTCTTCTTGGAACCCATTACTTCAAAGTAGCCTTTAACCCATAGCCTGGCTTCGCCCTGTACCAAAGCTTCACCTTGATCGGAGATGTTGATTTTTGGAGGCCTGGGGTCTTTTTTATAGAGCTAGGATTGCTGGAAAGTTTGCTTCTGGGCAATGTGGGACTAATGGCCTTTGCAATCATCAAAATATAAAAGAATTTGAGTAAAATTTGAATAAAAATAGCTTTGATACATCTCTGATAAATCTGATAAAATTCAGCCATTCAACAGGAATCCAACGGTCCAAAAATCATCAAAATCGGATGCGTATTGGCCCAGATCAAGTCAGATTAATTTCTGACCGTTGGATCGTGCTTGATGGAGAAAATCTAGCCGCAAATCATGCGCCTGAGAGTTTGATCGCCGTTGGGAGCTTTCTGGACCGTCGGATCATCGCTTGGATCGAGTGCTGCCGTCGATGGTGATCCGCGTGATGTCTACAGCTGAATCAAATCCGGAAGCAACCACAGCCGTCCTGATCCTGACCGCAAACAACCACATCCATCCGATCGCGCAATCACTGTTCCCATGGACCGCGTGGACCGGACCGCACCGCACACCACAACCAATCAGCACCTCTATTATCGAGCGAAAAGACTAAATTACCCTTGTGAGCCACGATAAATTTCTGTAGACCCTTTAGGGGTCTAGGTCCACCACGTGGCAATCTCTGATTCGCAAGATTTTGCTGAGCTGGCGGTCCACGCCTGGATCGTGGACCAGCTGATGGCTTCAACGGCTGAGTCAGCTTTGATGGCTTGGCTTGGCTTGGTGGCTCGGCTTGCGGAGCCGGCTGAGCCGTTTTCTTTTTTATTTAATTTTTATTTATTTTATATATTTAAAAATTCATATCTCTTTCGTTTTAGCTTCGTTTTACTTAAAATTTGTTTTGTTGTGATCAAAAAAATGAACTCTTTCTATTGATAATAAAATTTTATTTTTTAATTTTTATTATTTTTTAATTAATTTTTTAATTAATAAAAATATCAATTTCTCAAAAATTATATATAAATTGATTATTAATTCTTAAAAATTAATATAAATTAATTAATAAATTAATATTTTTATTGGTGAATTTATGATGCTTATCAACTATCATATGCATAAACTTCAAAATTTCTTGATCGAACTTATGAACATGCTGGTTACTGCTGAGCTTTCTATGAAAGATTCTAAAGGCTCAGTACTTGCTATGGAATGAACTTCTTCCCAGAGAAAGTCTTTTGGAAAGAAGAAGAAGTCTGTGAAAAAGCAGAAGATGGAAGGAGAAAAGGAAAAAAAGATAGAGCTAAAAAAGAATGCTGCTGACAAAGAAAAGTATTTCCATTGCAATAATGACGGCCACTGGAAGTGGAACTGCCCTACATACCTGGCCACGCTGAAGAATAAGGAGGTAGGTCCTTCTAGAGGTATGCTCATTATTGAGTCTAACCTTACGATTTTTTCTGCATCCAGTTGGATGCTTGACTTTGGTTCTAGTGCTCATTTGTGCACTTCCATGCAGGATCTTAAGGATAGCAGGAGGTTGAGGGATGGTGAGATGATCCTGTGCATCATAAATGAAGCAAGAGTTGCTATCGTAGCCATGGAAACATACCCTCTTCGACTACCATCTGGTTTAGACTTAGTTTTAAAAGACTGTTATTATGTGCCTGCAGCAAGCAGAAATTTGATTTCTATTTCTTGCCTTGCATTAGAAGGCTATGTAATTAGTTTTCTTAAGGACTATTATAACATTCTTTATGAAAGAAATAAAATTGCAAGTGGTTTTCTTATTAACGGTCTTTATCAGTTACATGTTGATATATCTATTTTTAATATCGAGCAAAATGTGAATACCATGAAACGACCTAGGGATAGTCCAAATGATAGGTATCTATGGCACCTAATACTAGGTCATATAGCAGAAGATAGGGTTAACAAATTGGAGAAAACTAGGCTATTTAGTCCATTGACTTTCGAGTCATATCTAATTTGTGAATCTTGTCTTCGTGGCAAAATGTGAAGGAGAAAATCAGATTTTTCGAGTCAGGTTCATTCAAATCTGATTGGATCGAGAGGCATATTTTAAAATCTTTTTTTTAGATCCAAATTAGATCTAACACTTTTTAGATCTGATTTTATGATCTCATAAATAAAAAAATTAAATTAAATTAAATCTAAATTAATGTTACCTTATTTTGGATAATTCGATTATCCATTGATGATCCTGCTGATTCCTGAGGTTCTGGATCTAGCCAACAAGCGTCTACCTCACAGTATCCACTCAGGCTAGATCTGAGATCTTCTCCTTCTTTAATATCTTCAAAAATCAGATCTAGATCTGATTTGGAGGATCTTCAAAACTCCTTTTGAAGATCAACAGTCGTCTCTGCAAAAGTTCTTGCCTTCTTCCTTTCTTCAGCCTTTTCTTGCCTGGATGCACCAAATTGAAAGCCGCCAACTAGCCTTGGGCATGGGAGGAGGAACTTTTCTTTTCGGGGCGGATAGGGTTTATTATAGACCTGCTACCATTAGTGCTGCATCATTCGTCAATCATGTTTTTCATAATCAGATCTAATCTGATTGGTGGATCATCACCAATCTAATCATGAGAGCCCCATAGATTCATCCTTAAGGGCCCCTAGATTGTCAAAGTTTATAGGTAAGGGTCCTAGTTTGAATCAAAGAAGCAACTGAGTCCCATCCCGTTGGAATCCAGTTTACCCATGGGGTGCACACCATCCTAGGCATGCACCCTCCATCTACCTACCAAAGTATGAACTGATCAATAAGTCTCCTATGGGTGCATGACACATAGCAGATGCTAAGGGTCAAAGATCAACTTGACCAAAGTCAAAGACAGATTTTAAAGTGATGGAAAATGGCAGGTGCTGTTTCAAATTTATCTCCTAAATTAAGACAACCCCTTTCTGACCTGGCAAGCTTTAGTCAGACCAGGTAAAGGTACTGAGTGAATAAATATATTTGGCTAGTCGAGATAACTTTTAATGATAGAAAAAGAAAGAGGTTCAATCGGTGCTTAGCACGATTTTGTTGAATCTAATTGAACTAATTCAAATCAATTG
>QRFJ01001442.1:112842-229874 GCA_006176705.1 Cocos nucifera
AAGCCTTGAGGCTTGGCTAAGAGGAACTCTCTTTTGGTTGGGCGCAGATAGGATTTATTTATAAATCCTGCTGCACCATACAGTGCTGCATCATCCTAGCCAATCACGTTGCTTTATGCAATCAGATCTAAATCTAATTGATGGGATGACATCACCTAATCTAATCAGATGAGAGCCCCATAGATTCATCCTTAGATGGTGCCTTAGACTGGTCAAAGTCTATAGGTAAGGGTCACCTAGTTTGAATCCAAGAAGCAACCTGGAGTCCCATCCGTATGGCTCTCCATTGTTTATCCACATGGGGCGCACGCCATCCTAGGCATGCACCCTCCATCTATCTATCAAATAGCAGGTGGACTTGGTCAATAAGTCTCTCCTATGGGTACATGACACATGGTTAGATGTCCAAGGGTCAAAGGTCAATATTTGACCAATTAGCAGGTGACAGAAAATGGTAGGTGTTATTTTAAATTTATCTCATAAATTAAGACATCCCTTTTTTGATCTAGCCAAGCTTCAGTCAGATCAGGTAAAGGTACCTGAGTGAGCACAAATATATTTGGCTCAGTCGAGATAACTTTTAATGATAGAAAAAGAAGAATGTTAGGTTCAATCGTGTGCTAGCATGATTTTCTTGAACCTAATTGAATCTAATTCAAATCAATTGAATTAGATTAGTCCAATTGATAAATATTCAGATCCAAATTCTTGTTTGTGTGATCTAGTTAGATTCAGTTTTGTATGGTAATGGGATATATCATGATCTTCATCATTGACATCATCGAAACTTCTTTCGATGGATCAGAACTCTTCTGATTCAGACAATTGGAATGATCGATCATCTAAATCATTCTAATTACTCCCAAAATTGACTAGTGACACCTAGCGGTATATGGTAGCAATCCATCAAAACTATAAAAGAACCTCTCGGTGCAGCTACTTGTGTGATTAAGTTCTTCTATCTTGAGCCCCGATCAGATTAGGGTTAAGGTGGACTCGTCAAACCCTAATTTCTATCATACGATTTAATCATTCGATTCAAGTCTGATGTGTAAACCTTAATAGAAACTCTTTCTATTATTTCTCTCTCTACCATGGCCATGGGTTTATGGACTTGATTCTCATGATCATCATAGGGCTGCTCTTCTTCTGCCGAGGTAGATAGATTCCCTCTTGGTGCAATCCAATTCCTATAATAAACATGCTATGGCCAACATGCACCTCAGGGTTCCAAATGGCTAGGAGACCGAGTCATGGTGTAGTCAAACTATAATACCCTCAAGATGAACTGCCGATGCACCTTAGGTCAAAGAACCAGACACACCACTACAGCTTTGAGTCAGTCATCGACGAGAAAGTAGGCTTTCTTATGACCACTCGAGGTGGTCACGCTCAGTGCCCTCATTCTCTTACGAGTACCTATACTCTCACTCTAGTATCTCCATATCGTAGACACAAGACTCATCTACTATGAAGAAGCGATTGTACACTAACCTTCCAGATCAATCATCATCCTCATGACGATCCTACGGTCAGAAGCCTTTTATGAGTTAATAATGAAAATTCTTGTCTTAAATTTTCAACTCTTGAAAATAAGAATTATCATTACTATTAACTCAAGGGATGTATCATAGACACTAAATACACATATATGGAAGAAAATAATCCATTTTATTATTTATAATCAAAATTATAATTTTGCCCCTAGAAGTGTATTATAAATGTCAGTCAATTTTAGCTTCTAGGGTATATATATCTAACAAAATGACTAAGCTTCCTTTTGTAGGACATGAAAAATGGGCCACGGATCTTTTTGCCTTAGTACATACTGATGTATGTGGCACGTTTGATGTGCCGACTAGAGACAACTTTGTCTATTTCATAATCTTTATCGATGATTTATCTAGGTATGGGTATGTGTATCTTATGAGACATAAATCTGAAGTTTTTAAAAAGTTCAAAAAATTCAGATATTAAGTAGAAAAACAAACAGGAAAACTCATTAAGGTTCTTCGATTAGATCCAGGGGGTGAATATCTTAGTCGAAAATTCTTGGATTATCTCAAGAAAAATGGAATAGTCTCTTAATGGACTTTACCTAAAATACCTTAACTCAATGGGGTTTTAGAACAGAGGAACTAGATCCTATTAAATATGGTCTAATCTATGATGAGCTTCACAGATCTTCCTGATTTTCTTTGGAGATACTGTTTGTTAACTGCAATATACTTACTAAATTGGATTCCTTCTAAAAATGTTTCTACCACACCGTATGAGATATGGCATGATAAGAAACCAAGTCTGAGTTATCTCAGAATTTGGGATTGTTCGGTTCATATCAAAAGACAACAAGCGGACAAGTTAGACTTTAGGTCCTTCAGAGCTTGATTTATAGGATATCCTAAAGAGTCATTAGGATATTATTTCTACATTCTAGAAGATCACAAGATGATTGTGAGTCGACATGCCATCTGTTTTGAAAAATAGTTTATTCAAGATAGCAGCATTAGAAAATAGATCAAGCTCGATGAGAAAGTCTCACAAGAACAACGAGCTAAGGACCAAATGGATCCAAATCAGGTTAAGCCAATCCAATCACTACCTCCTCTACCTCGTAGATCAAAAAAAATTTTTCATCCTCCTGAGAGGTACTTAGGTACTATTTCAGAGAAAGTAGAGAAAATATTCCTAGTAGGCAATGGGATTCATGGTGATGATCCCAAAACCTATAACGAGGTGATATTGGATATCGACTCCGAGAAATGGTTAAAGACAATGAAGTCAAAAATTGACTTGATGCACTCAAACCAAGTCTGAATCTTGGTAGATCCATCAAAAGGTACAGTACCTATTGGGTGTAAATGGATCTACAAGAGAAAGATTGGTGCAGATGAAAATGTGGAGATATTTGAAGCTAGATTAGTGGCGAAAGGTTATAGTCAACGTGAAGGCATTGACTATAAGGATACCTTTTCATTAGTAGCTATGCTTAAATCCATTCGCACATTACTTGCTATTGTAGCCTATTTTGATTATGAAATATGGTAAATAGACGTGAAATTGGCATTCTTAAATGGATATCTTGAGGAAGATATCTATATGGAACAGTCGCTAGGTTTCACATCTAGTGATGATGATCATAAGGTATGCAAGCTGCAAAGGTCCATATATGGACTTAAGCAAGCATCTCAGAGCTGGAATACTTCTTTTAATGATATGATCAAATTGTTTGGTTTCATCAAAATTGAGGAGCCATGTGTCTTCAAAAAGATCAGTGGGAGCACTATTATCTTTCTCGTATTGTACGTGGATGACATCCTCCTTATTGGGAATGATATTTCCATGTTGACCATAGTTAAAATGTGGTTATCTAAAGAATTCTCCATGAAAGACCTAGGAAAAGCATCCTTTATTCTAGGAATTAAGGTCTATAGATATAGACCGAATAGGATGCTAGGATTTTTACAAAAGATGTACATAAACGAAGTGCTAAAGAGGTTTAGCATGAAAAACTCTAAAAGAAATTTGGTACCCTTCAGATATGGCATTCATCTTTCCAAAAAGATGTGCCCTAGCACACCTGAGGAAATAGAACACATGAGCAAGATCCCTTATGCTTCAGTAATAGGGAGCCTCATGTATGCCATGTTATATACACGACCTGATATAGCCCATGCTATGAGTGTCACGAGCAGATATTAGTCGAATCTAGATGAAGAACACTGGACTTCTGTGAAATGTATCCTTAAGTACTTGAGAAGAACTAAGGATATGTTGTTGGTCTTTGGTAATGGAGAACTCCAAGTCCAAGTGTATACAGACTCGGATTTTATGTCTAATATAGATGATCGAAAGTCGACATCTGAAAGTTTGTTTGTGTGCAATGGTAGAGCTGTCAGTTGAAAAAGTTTCAAGCAGACAGTGATAGTAGATTCAACAATAAAAGCAGAATATATCACTACATCAGAAGCTACGATGGAGGCATTCTGGTATAAGAAGTTTGCCGTAGCGATCAGAGTGATGCCATTAGATGCCATTTCTCTGTACCGTGACAATAATGGTGCCATAGCCCTTACTAAGGAGCCGAGGTCTCATTAGAAATTCAAGCACATCGAGGGGCAATACCACCCTCATCCACGATTATCTTGAGAAGGAATACATCGAGGTCAAGAGAGTCGACTCCGCAGATAATGCGACGGACCCACTTACAATGCTGTTGGGCCAATAGAAGATCGAAGCGCACCTTAAGAAGATAGGACTTAGATTTGTAGCCAATTGGCTTTAGGTCAAGTGAAAGTTTGTTAGATTTATGTGCCCTAGAAGTCAGAATTGGCTGACACTTGTAATACACTTCTAGGGGCAAAATTATAATTTTGACTATAAATAATAAAATGGATTATTTTCTATCATAAATGTGTATTTAGTTTCTATAATAATACATCCCTTGAGTTAATGGTAATGATAATTCATATTTTCAAGAGTTAAAAATTTAAGACATGAATTTTCATTTATTAACTCATAAAATGCTCCTGACCATAGGATCATCATAAGGATGGGGATTGACCCGAAAGGTTGGTGTACAATCGCTTTTTCATAGTAGATGAGTCTTGAGTCTATGGTGTAGAAAAATTGAAGTGAGAGTATAGGTACTCGTTAGAGAACGAGGGTACTGAGCATGACCATCTCGAGCAATCATAAGGAAGTCTACCTTCTCGTCAATAATTGACTCGAAGCTGCAATGGTGTGTCTGATTCATTGACCTGAGGTGCATCGATAGTTCACTTTGAGGGTGTTATAGTTTGGCTACATCATGACTCAGTTTCTTAGTCGTTCGAAATCTTGAGGTGTATGTTGGCTATAGCATGTTCATTGTAGGAATTGGATTGCACCAAGAGAGAATCTATCTACCTCGGTGGATGAGGAGCAGCCCTATGATGATCATGAGAATCAAGTCCATAAGCCCATGGCCATGGTAAAGTGAAATAATAGAAAGAGTTTTTATTAAGATTTTCACATCAAACTTGAATCGAATGATTAAATCATATGATAGAGATTAGGGTTTGACGAGTTCACCTTAACCCTAATTTGATCGGAGCTCAAGATAGAAGAACTTAATCACACAAGTAGCTGCATCGAGAGTTCATTTTCAGTTTTGATGGATTGTCACCATATACTGCTAGGTGTCACTGGTGGATTTTGGGAGCAATTAAAATGATTTAGATGATCGATCATTCTAGTTGTCTGAATTAGAAGAGTTTTGATCCATCGAAAGGAGTTTCGATGATGTCGATGATGGAGATCACGACATATCCCATTATCATATAGAACTGAACCTAACTGGGTCACACAAATAAGGGTTTGGATCTAGATATCATCCATTGGACTAACCTAGTTTAATTGATTTGAATTAGATTCAATTAGGTTCAAGAAAATCATGCTAGCACACGATTGAACCTAACGTTCTCTTTTTATTATCATTAAAAGTTATCTCGACCGAGCCAAATGAGTTTGTTCTCACTCAAGTACCTTTACTTGATCTGACTAGAGCTTGTCTAGATCAGAAAAGGGTTATCTTATTTTATGAGATAAATTTGAGACAACATCTGCCATTTTCGGTCACCTGCTAATTCTTATCGTTTGACTTTGGTCAAACATTGACCTTTGACCCTTGGACATCTGCCCATGTGTCATGCACTTATTGAAGAGTAGATAGGGGCTTGTCCCCTTACTCAAATTTGGAAAGGAGGGGGTGCATGCCTAAGGAGGCATGCACCCATGTATAGGGATGCCTCGAGTCCCATACGGATGGGACTCCAGGTTGCTTCTTGGATTCTACTTAGGTGACCCCTAGCCATAGACTTTGACCAGTTTTAGGTGCCATCTAAAGATGAATTAGTGGGGCGCTTATCTGATTAGATCAGGTGATATCATCCCATTAGTTAGATTTAGATCTGATTGCATGAAGCAATGTGATTGGCTGGGATGATGTGGCACTACATGGCATAGCAGGGTCTAGAAAAAAACCCTATCTGCGCCCAACTTTTTGTGAGTTCCTCTTAGCCCACACTCCAAGGCTGCCCCTCTCCCTCCTCCATGCCATCCTTTGATCCTCTCTCTCCTCTCCACGCCCAAGGAAAGTTGGGCTCCAGTTTGGTGCGATCCAGGCAAGAAAAAGCTGACGAGAAAGGAAGAAGGCAGCACTGCTGCAGAGACAACTACTGATCTTCACAAGGAGTTTTGAAGATCCTCCAAATTAGATCTAGATCTAATTTTTGGAGAAGTGATAAAGAAGGAGAAAATCTTCAGATCCAGTCCGAGTGGATATCGGTAGAGGTCAGGTGCTTGCATGGCTAGATCCAGAACCTCAGGCAATCAACAGGATCATCAAAGGATAATCAGATTACCCAACATCAAGATATAAATTAAATTAGATTTAATTTATTTTTTATTTTTATTCATTAGATTTATAAAATTAAATCTAAAACATCTCAGATCTGATATAGATGCTTGAGAAAAATTTTTGAAATATCTCTCTTGATCCGATCAGATCTAAACAAATCTGATCCAAAAAATTAAAATTTTTCCTTCATCTACCACTATCTGTAAAGTAGAATAAAAAAATTTGGCTAGGATAGAATCTGACTTGGAAGGAATTCGGCTGGATGAAGCCCGTACCATAAGGTTAATGAGATCGATATGCTATATGCCATAAAGAAATTTGACCAGATGATATTCCCTTCAGCTAGCCATGCTTTGAGATTCATGGTCGAGATGATATTCTCAATTAGAAACTTTAAGAAATGAATCGGTGGATTAAAGAACTCTGTCACATTGCTCCCACTCACCATGTCGACATCTGCACCGACCCTCCTGAAGGAAAAATCCTATTTTTTGGATTGGGTTCGTTCAGATCTGATGTCACCAAGAGGAATATTTCAAAAAATTTTTCCCTTAGATCTAAATCAAATTTGATACTTTTTAGATCTGATTAGATGGATCTAATATATAAAATAAATTAAATTAGATTTAATTTGTACCTTGTTGTTGGGTAATCCTATTATCCTTTGATGATCCTACTGATTTGCCTGAGGTTCTGGATGCAGCCATGCAATCATCTAGCCTCTACCGGTATCCACTCGGACAGGATCTAAAGATCACCTACTTCTTAATCCATCCTTTAAAGATTAGATTTGGATCTAATCTTGAAGGTCTTCAAAATAATTTTTAAAGATCTGGTGTCATCTCTTGCAGTAGTGCTGTCTTCTTTCTTTTTTATCGCCTTTCTCTTGCCTGGATCGCACCAAACTGAAGCCTAAGGCCTCTTGGTCATGGAGAGGAGAGAGAAGATTAGAGGTAGGCATGGAGAAGAGGGGAGAGGGGCTATGTGGCATGGGCAAAGGAAGAAATTCTTAAAACCTAGGTGCAGATAAGATTTATATAGATCCTACTGCGCCATGCAGTGCCATATCATCCCAGCCAATCATGTATCTTCGTACAATCAGATCTAAATCTGATTGGTGGGATGACATCAGCTGATCCAATGAAATAAGAGCTCCTCTCAAACATCCTTGGGTGGTGCCAAGACTGGTCAAAGTAGAGTTTTAGGCACCATCTAAGTTTATTCCATGAAGCAACTTGGAGTCCCATCTGTATGGGACTCCAAGCGTCATCATCATTGGGTGCACGCCTCCCTAGGCATGCACCCTCTCACTTTTCTCCTTTTAGCAGGTGGATAAAGATCAAATTTCTCTCCTATGGGTGCATGACACATGGGCAGATGTCTAAGTGTCAAGGGTCAATGTTTGACCAAAGTCAAAAGACAAGGATTAGTAGGTGACGAAAAATGGCAGGTGTTGTCTCAAATTTATCTCATAAATTAAGAAAATTCTTTTCTGACCTGAACAAGCTCTAGTCAAACCAAGTAAAGGTACCTGAGTGAGCCTAAATATATTTGGCTCATTCGAGATAACTTTTAATAATTGTTGAAGGAGAACATTAGGCTCAATCGTGTGCTAGCACGATTTTTTTGAATCTAATTGAATCTTATTCAAATCAATTGAACTAGATTGTCCAATTGATGATATCTAGATCCAATCCCTTATTTGTGTGACCCAATTAGATTCAGTTCCATATGGTAATAGGATATGTCATGATCTCTATCATCGATATCATCGAAACACCTTCCGATGGATAAGAACTTTTCTGATTCAGACAACTAGTATGATCGATCATCCAAATCATTCTAATTGCTCTCAAAATCCACCAGTGACACCTACCAGTATATGGTGGCAACCCATCAAAATTGAGAATGAACCTCTCGATACAGTTACCTATGTGATTAAGTTTCTCTATCTTGAGCTCCGATCGGATTAGGGTTAAGGTAAACTTGTTAAACCCTAATAACCGTCATATGATTAATCATTCGATTCAAGTTCAATATGAAAACCTTAATAGAAACTCTTTCTATTATTTCACTCTGGTATGGCCATGGGCTTATAGACTTGATTCTCATGATCATCATAGGGCTACTCCTCATCCATCGAGATAGATAGATTTCCTATTGGTGCAATCCAATTCCTATAATGAACATGCTATAGCCAACATATACCTCAGGATTTTGAATGGCTAGGAGACTGAGTTATGGTGTAGTCAAACTATAACACCCTCAAGGTGAACTGTTGATGCACCTCAGGTCAAAGAACCAAACACACAACTGCAACTTTGAGCCTGTCATCGATGAGAAGGTAGACTTCCTAATGACTGCTAGAGGTGGTCACACTCAGTGCCCTCATTCTCCAATGAGTATCTGTACCCTCGCTCCGGTGCCTCTACACCGTAGACTCAAGACTCATCTAATATAAAGTAGTGATTGTACATCAATCTTCTAGATCAACTACCATCCTCATGATGATCCTACGGTCGGGAGCATTTTATGAGTTAATAACGAAAATTCATATCTTAAATTTTCAACTTTTGAAAATATGAACTATCATTACCATTAACTCAAGGAATTTATCACAGACACTAAATACACAATATGATAGAAAATAACTTATTTTATTATTTATAGTTAAAATTATAATTTTGCTCTTAGAAGTGTATAACAAGTGTCAACCAATTCTGACTTTTAGGATACACATATCTAACAAACTCCCACTTGACCTAAAGCTAATTGGCTACAATTCTAAGTCCCATCTTCTCGAGGTGGGCTTCAATCTTCTGCTGGTCCAATGGCTTTATGAGTGGATCCATCGCATTGTCTGCAAAGTCAACTCTCTTAACCTCGACGTAACCTTTCTCGAGGTAATCGTGGATGAGGTGTATCACCACTCGATGTGCTTGGATTTCTGATGAGACCTCGGCTCCTTAGCATGGGCTATGGCACTATTGTTGTTGCAGTATAGAGGAATGACATCTGATGGCATCACTCCGATCTTTGTGGCAAACTTCTTATACTAGAATGCCTCCTTTGCAGCTTCTAATGCAGCGATGTATTCTGCTTCCATGGTGGAATCTACGATCACTGTCTGCTTGAAACTTTTCCAACTGACAGCACTACCATTACATACAAACAGACTTCCAGATGTCGACTTTTGATCATCTACATCAGACATAAAATTCAAGTCTGTATATCCCTGGACTTGGAGTTCTCCATTACCAAAGACCAATAACATATCCTTAGTTCTTCTCAAGTACTTAAGAATACATTTCCCAGAAGTCCAGTGTTCTTCACTTGGATTTGACTGATATCTGCTTGTGACACTCACAGCATGGGCTATATCAGATCGTGTACATAACATGGCATACATGAGGCTTCCTATTGTTGAAGCATAAGGGATCTTGCTCTTGCGTTCTATTTTCTCAGGTGTGCTAGGGCACATCTTCTTGGAGAGATGAATACCATGTTTGAAGGATATCAAATCCCTCTTGGAGTTTTCCATGCTAAACCTCTTTAGCACTTCTTCTATTTACATTTTCTATGAAAGTCCTAGCATCCTATCGGTCTATCTCTATAGACCTTAATTCCTAGAATAAAGGATGCTTCTCTTAGGTCTTTCACAGAGAATTCCTTGGATAACCACATTTTAACTGTGGTCAACATGGGAATATCATTCCCAATTAGGAGGATATCATCCACGTATAATACGAGGAAGACAATAGCGCTCCCACTGACCTTTTTGAAGATACATACTTCCTCCTCATTCTTGATGAAATCAAATAATTTGATCACATCATTAAAATGAGTATTCCAGCTCTGAGATGCTTGCTTAAGTCCATGTATGGACTTTTGCAGCTTACATACCTTGTGATTAGCATCACTAAATGTGAAACCTAGCGGCTGTTTCATATAGATATCTTCCTCAAGGTATCCATTTAAGAATGCCATTTTTACATCCATTTGCTATATTTCATAATTGAAATAGGCTACAATAGCAAGTAATGTGTGGATGGATTTTAGCATAGCTACTAACGAAAAGATGTCCTGATAGTCAATGCCTTCGTATTGACTATATCCTTTTGCCACTAATCTAGCTTTGAATGTCTCCACATTCTCATCTGCATCAATCTTTCTCTTGTAGATCCATTTACATCCAATAGGTACTATACCTTCTGATGGATCAACCAAGGTTCAGACTTGATTTGAGTGCATCGAATCAATTTCTGACTTCACTACCTCTAACCATTTCTCAGAGTCGATATCCGATATTATCTCGTCATAGGTTTTGGCATTATCACCATGAACCCCATTACCTACGAGGAATATTTTCTCTATTTTCTCTGAAATAGTACCTAAGTACCTCTCATGGGGATAAAAAATCCTTTTTGATCAACAAGGTGGAGGAAGTAGTGTATTGGCTCAACCTGATTTGGTTTCATTTGGTCCTTAGCTCGTTGCTCTTGCGAGACTTTCTCCTCGAGCTTGATTTGCTATCCACTGCCATCATCTTAAATAAACTATTTTTCAAGAAAGATGGCATGCTAACTCACAATCACATTGTGATCTTCTAGAAAGTAGAAATAATATCCTAACGACTCTTTAGGATATCCTATGAATCGAGCTCTAATGGATCTGAAGTCTAACTTGTCCGCTTGTTGTCTTTTGACATGAGCCGGACAACTCCAAATTCTGAGATGACTCAAACTTAGTTTCTTACCATGTCATATCTCATATGATGTTGTAGGAACAGTTTTAGAGGAAACTCTATTCATTAAGTATATTGTAGTTAATAAACTATGTCCCCAAAGAAAATCAGGAAGATCTATGAAGCTCATCATGGATCGAATCATATCTAATAGGATCCGATTCCTCTATTGTAAAATTCCATTGAGTTGAGGTGTTTCTAGTGGAGTCCATTGAGAGATTATGCCATTTTGCTTGAGATAGTCAAAGAATTCCTGACTTAGGTATTCACCTTCTTGATCTGATCGAAGAACCTTAATCGATTTTCTAATTTTCTTTTCAACTTCATATTTGAATTCCTTGAATTTTTCAAAAGCTTTAGACTTGTGTCTCATAAGATACACGTACCCATACCGAGATAAATCATTGATGAAGATTATGAAGTAGACAAAATTGCCTCTGGTCGGTACATCAAAGGGGCCGCACACATTAGTATGTACTAGGGCAAGTAAATCCGTGGCCCTTTTCCCATGTCCTATAAAAGGGAGCTTAGTCATTTTGCCATGAAGACAAGATTCATAAATTAGATATGACTCAGAAGTCAATGGACTTAATAGCCCAATTTTCTCCAATTTGTTAACCCTATCTTCTACTATATGACCTAGTCTATGGTGCCATAGATATCTATGGTTTGGACTATCTCTAGGTCATTTTGCTCTTATGGCATTTACATTTTGCTCAATATTAAAAATAGATACATAAATATGTAACTGATAGAGATCATTAATGTTGAAACTACTTATAATTTTACTTTTTTCATAAAGAATATTATAATAGTCCTTAAAAAAACTAATTACATAGCCTTTTTATGCTAAACATGAAACAAAAATCAAATTCCTACTGGCAGCAGGCACATGATAATAATTCCTAAGTATTAAATCTAAGCCAGATGGTAGTCAAAGAGGGTAGGTTTTCACAGCCATAGCAGCAACTCTTGCTCCATTTTCAACGTATAGGATCATGTCACCATCCCTCAACCTCCTGCTATCCTTAAGATCCTGCATGGAAGTGCACAAATGAGCACTAGAGTCAGAGTCAAGCACCCAATTAGATGCAGAAGAAACCATAAGGTTAGATTCAATAATTAGCATACCTCTAGAAGGACCTGCATCCTTCTTATTCTTCAGGGTGGCGAGATAAATAGGATAGTTCTACTTTCAGAGGCCGTCTGTGTTATAATGAAAATACTTTCCTTTGTCAGTGGCCTTCTTCTTCAGCTTTGCCTTTTTCTTCTTTTTACCTTCATCTTTTATCTTTTCACAGACTTCTACTTTCCAAAAGACTTTTTCTTGGAAGAAGTCCATTCCATAGCAAGTACTGAGCCTTTAGAATCTTTTATAGAAAGCTCAGCAGTAACCAGCATGTTCATAAGTTCAACCAGAGTACTATAAAGTTTATGCATATGGTAGTTCATGATGAATTGCCCATATGCATCAATCCAGGATTGTAGAATTATGTCATTCTATAGATCCTGACCTAACTTCACTCTGAGCTTCTCAAGCTCTTTCAAGTCCTTAATCATCATCAGATAATGATCTTGGACTGACTATCCATCATGCATCTTAGCCTCAAAAAGTTATTTAGTGATCTGATATTTGACTGTGCGACTCTATTCACCAAACAACTGTTACAAATGAGCCAACATTTGGTGGACAGTCTTGATTCTTCTTATTGGCACTGAAGCTTGTCAGACATCGAGCTCAATATGTAGTATCTGACCTTGTTATCTTCATTCATCCATTTATTGAGAGATGCTCTTTGTTCAGCGGACGGATGGACTGGTAAGGTGGGGGGATCCTGATCCAATACTGAAGAAAAATCCTGATTTCCCGGTCTAGGTTCGTTTAGATCTGATCAGATCAAGAGATATATTTCAAAATTTTTTTTCTTTCATCCATATCAAATCTGAGATGTTTTAGATCTGATTCTTATTATTTTAATAAATAAAACAAATTTAGATAAATTAAATCAAATTTAATTTATCTTGAAGTGGGTAATCCTATTACCCATTGATGATCCTATAAGTAGCAGAAGGTTTTGGATCTAGCCATGCAAGTTCCTGGCCTCTATCGATATCCACTCAGGCTAGATCTAGAGATCCTCTTCTTCTCTATCACATCTCCAAAAATTAGATCTGAATCTGATCTGGAGGATCTTCAAAATACCTTTCGAAGATCAGCAGTCGTCCTTTGCAGTAGCGCAGCCTTCTAGCATTCAGTCACCTTTCTCTCATCTGGATTGCACCAACCAAGATTCCAAACCTCTTTGGACGTGGAGAGGAGAGCGAGAAGGTGCGTTTGGCATGGAGGAGGAGAGGAGAAGCAGCCTTGGGGCATGGAGAATTGTTATGCTCTTTGAGTTGGTCTCAGGGTCTTATTTATAGACTAAGCATGATCCAACTCCTCTACTTCCCAACCAATCACAACCCTTTGTGAAATCAGATCTAAATCTGATTGGTGGGAATAGAGTCCCCTGGATTCCTCCTTAGAGGGCGCCTAAGACCAGTCAAAGTTGGTTCTTAGGAGAACTCTAATCGGAATCCAAAAAGGAGATGGAGTCCTTGTCCAACAAGGACTCCTAGTCCCTCCAACTTGGGCACACGCCTAGGGTGGCGTGCAACTTCTGGGGGGGACAGGCCCCCACCAGCTCTCCAATAGGTGCATGACATGTGGACAAAAGTCAAAGTATCAATGGTCAACATTTGACCAGTCAAAGGTCAGACTTTTGACCAAAGTCAAAGGAACAAGAAATGGCAGGTGACCAAAAATGGCAGGTAATGTCTTACAAAATAAGACAACCTTTTCTGACTTGGACAACCTCCAGTCAGACCATATGAAGGCCTCTGATTGAGCACAAACTCCTTTGGCTCAGTCAGGACAACTTATTTATGATAGTAAAAGAAGAACGTTAGGTTCAATCGAGTGCTAGCACGATTTTCCTTGAACCTAATTGAATCTCATTCAGATCAATTGAACTAGATCAGTTCAATTGATGATCACCAGATTCAAACCCTTGTTTGTGTGACCCAGTTAGGTTCAGTTCTGTATGGTAATGGGATATGTCATGATCTCTATCATCGACATCATCGAAACTCCTTTCGATGGATCAGAACTCTTCTGATTCGAACAGCTAGAATGATCGATCATCTAAATCATTCTAATTGCTCCCAAAATCCACCAGTGACACCTAGCAGTATATGGTGGCAACCCATCAGAGCTGAATGCGAACCTCTTGGTGCAGCTACCTGTGTGATTAAGTTCTTCTATCTTGAGCCCCGATCAGATTAGGGTTAAGGTGAACTCGTCAAACCCTAGTCTCTGTCATATGATGTAATCATTCGATTCGAGTCCAATGTGAAAATCTAAATAGAAACTCTTTCTATTATTTCACTCTGCCATGGCCATGGGCTTCTGGACTTGATTCTCATGATCATCATAGGGCTGCTCCTCTACCACCGAGGTAGATAGATTCCATCTTGATGCAATCCAGTTCCTACAATGAACATGCTATAGCCAACATACACCTCAGGGTTCCATATGGCTAGGAGACCGAGTAATGGTGTAGTCAAACTATAACACCCTCAAGGTGAACTGCCGATGCATCTCAGGTCAAAGAACCAGACACACTACTGCAGCATCGAGTCAGTCATTGACGAGAAGGTAGACTCCCTAATGACTACTCGAGGTGGTCACGCTCAGTGCCCTCGTTCTCTAACGAGTACCTGTACTCTCGCTCCGGTGTCTCCACACCGTAGACTCAAGACTCATCTACTAAAGAGAAGCGATTGTACACCAACCTTCCGGATCAATCACCATCCTCGTGATGATCCTATGGTCGGGAGCATTTTATGAGTTAATAATGATTATTCATGTCTTAAATTTTCAACTCTTGAAAATATGAATTATCATTACCATTAACTCAAAGGATGTATCACAGACACTAAATACACATATGTGATAGAAAATAACCCATTTTATTGATTTAGTCAAAATTATAATTTTGCCCCTAGAAGTGTATTACAAGTGTCAGCCAATTCTGGCTTCTAGGGCACATATATCTAACAATCTCCCACTTGTCCTAAAGCCAATTGGCTACAAGTCTAAGTCCCATCTTCTCAAGGTGGGCTTCGATCTTCTGCTGGCCCAACGGCTTTGTAAGTGGGTCTGCCACATTATCTGTGGAGTTGACTCTCTTGACCTCGACGTAACCCTTCTCGAGGTAATCGCGGATGAGGTGGTATCGCCGCTCAATGTGCTTGGATTTCTGGTGAGACCTCGGCTCCTTAGCAAGGGCTATGGCGCCATTGTTGTCGCAGTATAGAGGAATGGCATCTGATGGCATTACTCCAATTTCTGCAGCAAACTTCTTGTACCAGAATGCTTCCTTCGCAGCCTCTGATGCAGCGATATATTCTGCTTCCATGGTGGAATCTGCTATCACAGTTTGCTTGGAACTCTTCCAGCTGACAGCACCACCATTGCACACAAACAGACTCCCAGATGTCGACTTTCGATCATCTATATCGGACATGAAATCCGAGTCTGTGTATCCCTGGACTTGGAGTTCTCCATTACCAAAGACCAACATCATATCCTTAGTTCTTCTCAAGTACTTAAGGATACATTTCACAGAAGTCCAGTGTTCTTCACCTGGATTTGACTGATATCTGCTTGTGACACTCACAGCATGGGCTATATCAGGTCGTGTACATAGCATGGCATACATGAGGCTCCCTATTGCAGAAGCATAAGGGATCTTGCTCATGCGTTCTATTTCCTCAGGTGTGCTAGGGGCACATCTTCTTGGAAAGATGAATACCATGTCTGAAGGGTATTAATCCCCTCTTAGAGTTTTCCATACTAAACCTCTTTAGTACTTCCTCTATGTACATCTTCTGTGAAAGTCCTAGCATCCTATTCGGTCTATCCCTATAGACCTTAATTCCTAGAATAAAGGATGCTTCACCTAGGTCTTTCATGGAGAATTCCTTGGACAACCACATCTTGACTGATGTCAACATGGGAATATCATTCCCAATAAGGAGGATGTCATCCACGTACAATACGAGGAAGACAACAGCGCTCCCACTGACCCTTTTGAAAACACATGGTTCCTCTTCATTTTTGATGAAACCAAACTTTTTGATCACATCATTGAAACGAGTGTTCCAGCTCCGAGATGCTTGCTTAAGTCCATATATGGACCTTTGCAGCTTGCAAACCTTGTGATCAGTATCACTGGATGTGAAACCTAGCGGCTGTTCCATATAGATATCTTCCTCAAGATATCCATTTAAGGAATGCCGTTTTCACGTCCATTTGCCATATTTCATAATCGAAATAGGCTGCAACGGCAAGCAATGTGCGGATGGATTTTAGCATAGCTACTGGGGAAAAGGTATCCTGATAGTCAATGCCTTCGCACGTTGACTATAACCTTTTGCCACCAGTCTAGCCTTGAATGTCTCCACATTCCCATCTGCACCAATCTTTCTCTTGAAGATCCATTTACACCCAATAGGTACTATACCTTCTGGTGGATCTACCAAGGTCCAGACTTGGTTTGAGTGCATCGAGTCAATTTCTGACTGCATTGCCTCTAGCCATTTCTCGGAGTCGATATCTGATATCGCCTCGTTGTAGGTTTTGGGATCATCACCATGAGCACCATTACCTATGAGGAACATTTCCTCTCTACTTCCTCTGAAATAATACCTAAGTATCTTTCAGGGGGACGGGAAAACTCTTTCCGATCTACGAGGTGGAGGAGGTAGTGTTCTTATTGGCTCAACCTGATTTGGTTCCACTTGGTCCTTAGCTCGTTCTGCTTGTGAGACTTTCTCATCAAGCTTAATCTGCTTTCCAATGCCGCTATCTTGAATAAACTATTTTTCAAGAAAGATGGCATGTCGACTCACAATCACATTGTGGTCTTCTGGAATGTAGAAATAGTATCCTAATGACTCTTTAGGATATCCTATGAATCGAGCTCTAAAGGACCTAAACTCTAACTTGTCCGCTTGTTGTCTTTTGACATGAGCCGGACAACCCCAAATTCTGAGATGACTCAGACTTGGTTTCTTACCGTGCCATATCTCATACGGTGTGGTAGGAACGGTTTTAGAGGGAACCCTATTCAGTAGATAGATTGAAGTTAACAATGAATGTCCCCAAAGAAAATCAGGGAGGTCTGTGAAGCTCATCATGGATCGAACCATATCCAATAGAGTCCGATTTCTCCATTCTGAAACCCCGTTGAGTTGAGGTGTTCCTGGTGGAGTCCATTGAGAGACTATGCCATTTTCCTTGAGATAGTCTAGGAATTCCCGGCTAAGGTATTCACCTCCTCGATCTGATCGAAGAACCTTAATGGGTTTTCCAGTTTGTTTTTCTACTTCATGTCTGAATTCTTTGAACTTTTCAAAAGCTTCAGACTTGTGTCTCATAAGATACACATACCCATACCTAGACAGATCATCGGTAAAGGTAATGAAGTAGACAAAATTGCCTCTAGCCGGCACATCAAATGGGCCGCACACATCAGTATGTACTAGGGCAAGGAGATCTGTGGCCCTCTCCCCATGTCCAACAAAAGGGAGTTTAGTCATTTTGCCTTGAAGACAAGATTCACAAGTTGGATATGACTCGAAAGTCAATGGACTCAATAGCCCATTTTTCTCCAATTTGTTGATCCTATCTTCTGCTATATGACCTAATCTCAGGTGCCATAGATATCTGTCGTTTGGACTATCCCTAGGTCGTTTGGCATTCACGTTTTGCTCGAATAACAAGCATACCTCCAGAAGGACCTTCCTTCTTGTTCTTTAGGGTGGCCAGGTAAGTAGGGCAGTTCCGCTTCCAATGGCCGTCGCTGTTGCAATGGAAACACTTTCCTTTGCCATCGGCCTTTTTCTTCGGCTTCTGCCTTCTTCTTCTTTGATCCTTCCACCTTTTGCTTTTTCACAGACTTCTTTTTCTTTCCATAAGACTTTCTTTTGGAAGAAGTCCGTTCCATAGCAAGAACTGAGCCTTTAGAACCTTTCATAGAAAGCTCAGCGGTAACCAGCATATTCATTAATTCGGCCAAGGAATTTTGAAGTTTATGCATGTGGTAATTCATGATGAATTGCCCATATGCATCAGTCAAGGATTGCAGAATAATATCGTTCTGCAGGTCCAAGTCCAACTTCACACCGAGCTTCTCAAGCTCTTCCATGTCCTTGATCATTGTCAGACAGTGATCTTGGACTGACTGCCCATCACGCATCTTAGCCTTAAAAAGTCATTTCGTGACTTGATATTTGGCTGCGCGACTCTGTTCACCAAACATCTCCTGCAGGTGAGCCAACATTTGGCGAGCAGTCCCGATATCTTCATGTTGGCGCTGGAGCTCATCAGACATCGAGCCCAACATGTAATATCTGGCCTTATTATCTTCGTCAATCCATTTTTCCAGAGACGCTCTCTGTTCAACAGGATGGACGGGCTGGTAAGGTGGGAGGGTCCTGGTCCAAAACATGGGTTAACTTCTCGAAACCCAAAATAATTTTGTAGTTCCTGAGCCAATCTTTATAATTGGGTCCAGTCAGTCTATGTGTGTCCAGGATACGTGCCAATGGGTTGGACGCAGACATTTTCCTGTAGAGAGTCAAAGATTCTAGTTAGATACTGTAATTTTGACTTGACCAATTTATTTAGGGATTTTATTTTTAAACAAATTAGCTCCCACTATTTTCTCGGATCCCTACACTCCCTCTGTAGAGATGCGAAAATCTCCATGATTAATGATTTCTAGTGGGTGGTGCGGTCTCACCAACTGACTCATCACCTCACCTAACAGTTATTGGTGATGGGTTAGCCAATGAGTGAACAACTCTTGTTCAATGATTCTCTAATCATGGTGCACCCAAACTTGGTCTCTAATTCATGAATCTCACCGTATCCGAAATATTGATCCACTCCTTAGTTAAGTCAGACCCACCATTTGCATAGACTGGGTTCCTAATTGAGTCTCTCACCGTATCCGAAATATTGAGCCCAACTCATCCTCCAGCCCATAGCATCCAATGCCTAATAGACATGGTTGCATCTTTCCCGGTGCAACTGAGCCACTGTATCCAGCCGAGAACAATCAACCCCGGGAAGGGCCCGCACATCTACAATGGTGGAAGACCTCAGACTTAATCTTTTCTTAGGGAGAATTGATTCAGGTCTCATTAAACTAGACTTGGCATTAGTCATAACAATTATGACTAACCTAGTGGCATGGGTTAGCTCGGATTATTGACCACCTCAGATCAGAACTGTGTCAACAGATATGGCCAGGTAAGTGAGATCCGGTGGAAGGAATATGCCATTAACTCGTACAAGAACGCATTCAGGTCGAGTAGCTTCCAATTAAAAACCAGTCGGTCGTATGTGCCAAACTTACCTTAGACACCAAATTGTTGAGTCAGAACCAATTGGGTTAGCCTACAATCCAGACTCTAACCTCTGAGCCTAATTAGGTCTTGCTTGATCGTGACTCGATCTTGACCCAGACTTAATCCTATTAGGCTGGTCAATTTAAGCATTGTTGATCCCATCTAACCAACTCTTGATTCGGTTTGATCAACCGCTTAGACCTAATTGAGCTACCCAAGCCCGAACCCAGTATTATGAATATGTCTTAGATCTGAAAATTCTCAATTTTAGACCTAATTAATATTCCATAATCTTAATTCTTAATTAAGTAGGGTTCATAAACAAAATATGCACAATAAATCCTAGGGTTTCAGGATCTAGGGTTTTGCAGAAAGTAAGTTTTGGGTTTCTGATTAAGGACGAACACGCAGCACCCCTACACATCATAAGAACACCCCATCGAATGGGAAGAGAGGGCCTTTAAACCCTTCTTCATTCTTATGACCGGACGGCCAAGAGGAACGCCTTAATCAGGAACATGCAATACTACAAAACAGTTTTAGATCTATATCATATATCTCATATACAAATTAGATCTAATCATGGCATATTTTGCATACATCTCATGTATCAAATCATGCATATTTTCAGATCTAAATTATCTCATAATAATCTAAAAAATTAGATTTAAATTGATCTAATCAAAATAAATTCTAATCTAGACAATTATGTAGAACTATTTCTACAACTAGTCTAGACATGCATCAATCATATCTCATATGATATTTAAAATTAAATAATTTTTATTTGCTATTTTTTAGATGTTATTATAACACTTATAATATCAAAAAATAGTAAATAAATAGATCTAAAATATGATTTAATCAAATTAAATCAAAAACATGCAAGACTATTCTATAGAACTATTCTATTTTAGAACTAGTCATGCATATTTTCTAATCTTAGATCCAAATCATTTAATTTTAATTTTTTCTGATTTCAGATCTGATCACATCTCATGTGACATCTGAAAATCACTTATTTTCTAATTAAAATAAATTTAAAATTAGATCTAAATACTTTTTTAGAACCATTGGCTCTGATACCAGTTGAAGGGAAAATCCTGATTTTTCCGGTCCAGGTTCGTTCAGATCTGATCAGATCAAGAGATATATTTCAAAAATTTTTTCTCTTTGATCTCAATCAGATCTTGATATATTTCAGATCTGATTCTTATTATTTTAATAAATAAAATAAAATAGATAAATTAAATCAAATTTAATTTACCTTGATTTGGGTAATCCTATTACCCTGTTGATGATCCTGTAAGCAGCGGAAGGTTCTGGATCTAGCCACGCAAGTGCCTGGCCTCTACCGGTATCCACTCAGGGCTTGGATCTGGAGATCCTCTTCTTCTCTATCACATCTCCAAAAATTAGATCTGGATCTGATCTGGAGGATCTTCAAAACTCTTTTGAAGATCAGCAGTCGTCCTTTGCAGCAGCGCAGCCTTCTAGCTTTTGATCGCCTTTCTCTTGATCTGGAATCGCACCAACCAAGGTCCAAAACTCCTTTTGGACGTGGAGAGGAGAGGGAGAAGGTGGTTTGGCATGGAGGAAGGAGGGGAGAGGCAGCCTTGGGGCATGGGGAAATTGAATTGTTATCTCTTTGAGTTGGGCGCAGGGTCTTATTTATAGACTAAGCTGTGATCCAACTCCTCTTCTTCCCAACCAATCACAACCCTTTGTGAAATCAGATCTAAATCTGATTGGTGGGAATAGAGTCCCCTGGATTCCTCCTTAGAGGGTGCCTAAGACCAGTCAAAGTTGGTTCTTAGAAGAACTCTAATTGGAATCCAAAAAGGAGATGGAGTCCTTGTCCAACAAGGACTCCTAGGCGCCTCCAACTTGGGCACACGCCAAGGGTGGCGTGCGCCCTCCTCCTTGCCAGGTTCTGGCAGGGGGACAGGCCCCCACCAGCTCTCCAATAGGTGCATGACATGTGGTCAAAAGTCAAAGTGTCAATGGTCAACATTTGACCAGTCAAAGGTAGACTTTTGACCAAAGTCAAAGAACAAGAAATGGCAGGTGACCAAAAATGGCAGGTAATGTCTTACAAAATAAGACAACCTTTTCTGACTTGGACAACCTCCAGTCAGACCATATGAAGGCCTCTGATTGAGCACAAACTCCTTTGGCTCAGTCAGGACAACTTATTTATGATAGTAAAAGAAGAACGTTAGGTTCAATCGAGTGCTAGCACGATTTTCTTGAACCTAATTGAATCTCATTCAGATCAATTGAACTAGATCAGTTCAATTGATGATCACCAGATTCAAACCCTTGTTTGTGTGACCCAGTTAGGTTCAGTTCTGTATGGTAATGGGATATGTCATGATCTCTATCATCGACATCATCGAAACTCCTTTCGATGGATCAGAACTCTTCTGATTCGAACAGCTAGAATGATCGATCATCTAAATCATTCTAATTGCTCCCAAAATCCACCAGTGACACCTAGCAGTATATGGTGGCAACCCATCAGAGCTGAATGCGAACCTCTTGGTGCAGCTACCTGTGTGATTAAGTTCTTCTATCTTGAGCCCCGATCAGATTAGGGTTAAGGTGAACTCGTCAAACCCTAGTCTCTGTCATATGATGTAATCATTCGATTCGAGTCCGAATGTGAAAATCTAAATAGAAACTCTTTCTATTATTTCACTCTGCCATGGCCATGGGCTTCTGGACTTGATTCTCATGATCATCATAGGGCTGCTCCTCTACCACCGAGGTAGATAGATTCCATCTTGATGCAATCCAGTTCCTACAATGAACATGCTATAGCCAACATACACCTCAGGGTTCCATATGGCTAGGAGACCGAGTAATGGTGTAGTCAAACTATAACACCCTCAAGGTGAACTGCCGATGCATCCTCAGGTCAAAGAACCAGACACACTACTGCAGCATCGAGTCAGTCATTGACGAGAAGGTAGACTTCCTAATGACTACTCGAGGTGGTCACGCTCAGTGCCCTCGTTCTCTAACGAGTACCTGTACTCTCGCTCCGGTGTCTCCACACCGTAGACTCAAGACTCATCTACTAAAGAGAAGCGATTGTACACCAACCTTCCGGATCAATCACCATCCTCGTGATGATCCTATGGTCGGAAGCATTTTATGAGTTAATAATTATTATTCATGTCTTAAATTTTCAACTCTTGAAAATATGAATTATCATTACCATTAACTCAAAGGATGTATCACAGACACTAAATACACATATGTGATAGAAAATAACCTATTTTATTGATATTAGTCAAAATTATAATTTTGCCCCTAGAAGTGTATTACAAGTGTCAGCCAATTCTGACTTCTAGGGCACATATATCTAACACTTCTCAGAACCCAAAATAATCCAATCCTTGTAATTAGATTTGGTCAGTCTATGGGTGTCTAGGATATAGGCTAGCGGGTTGGATGCAGACATTTTCCTATAGAGAGTCAAAATTTTTAGTTAGATTTTGTAATTAAGACTTAACCAATTTATTTAAGAATTTTATTTTTAAACAAATTTGCTTCCACTATTTTCTTGGATCCCTACACTCCCTTTATAAAGATGCAAAAATCTTCATGATTAATAATTTCAAGTGGGTGGTGCAGCCCTACCAACTGACTCATCACTTCACCTAACAGTTATTGGTGATGGGTTAGCCAATGAGTGAATAACTCTTGTCCAATCATTCTCTAATTATGGTGCATCCAAACTTGGTCTCTAATTCATGAATCTCACCATGCTCGAAATATTGATTCACTCCTTCATTAAGTCAGACCCACCATTTACATAGATTGAATTCCTAATTGGGTCTTTCACCGTATTTGAAATATTGAGCCCAATCCATCCTCCAGCCCGTAGTATCCAATACCTAATAGATATGGTTGTATCTTCCCGATGCAACTGAACCACTATAACCAACCGAGAATAATCAACCCCAGGAAGGACCCGCATATCTACAATGGTGGAAGATCTTAGACTTAATCTTTTCTTAGGAAGATTTGATTTAGGTCTCTTTAAACTTGACTTACAATAGCGATAACAATTATAACTAACCTAATGGCATGGATTAGCTCGGATTGTTAACCACCATAGATCAGGTCTGGGTCGACAAATATGGCCAGGTAAGTGAGATTGGTGGAAGGGATATGCCATTAACTTGATAAGAATACATTCGAGTTGAGTAACTTTCAATTAAAAATCAGTCGGTCATATCTATCAAACTTACCTTAGACACCAAATTATTGAGCCAGAACAAATCAAGTTAGCCTACAATCCAGACTCTAACCACTGAGCCTAATTAGGTCTTAGCTTGATCGATCACTTATGTGATTCGATCTTGATCCAGACTTAATCCTATTAGGCTTTTCAATTTAAGCACTCTTGATCCCATCTAACCAACTCTTGATTCGGTTTGATCAATCGCTAGACCTAATTGAGCAAACCAATCCCAAATCCAATTTTATGAATATGTCTTAAATCTAAAAATTCTTAATTTTTAGACTTAACATATTTCATAATCTTAATTCTTAATTAAGTTTAGGATTCTCAAACAAAAAATGTAAATAAAATCCTAGGATTTCAGGATCTAGGATTTTGTAGAAAATAAGTTTTTGGATTTTTGATTAAGGACGAACGCGCATCACCCCTACTCATCATAAGAACTCCCCATCGAATGAAAGGAGAGGGCATTTAAATCCTACTTTGTTCTTATGACCGGATAGCCAAGGAGAATGCCTTAATCAGAAATATGAAAACTATAAAACTAGTTAGATCTACATCATATATCTCATATATAAGATTGATCTAACTTTAAACATGTTTTGCATACATCTTTATGTATCATATCATGCATGTTTTCAGATCTAAATTATCTCATAATCATCTAAAAAATTAAATTTAAATTAATCTTATCAAAATAAATTTGATTCTAGATAATTTTGTAGAACTATTCTACAACTAGTCTAAACATGCATTCATCATATCTCATATGAACAAAAATTAACTTTATTTTCTATTTTTCAGATTTTATTATAACATTTATAACATCAAAAAATAATAAATAAATAGATCTAAAAAATCATAACTAATCAAATTAAATTATGATCATGCAAGACTATACATAGAACAATTCTATTCTACAACTAGTCATACATCTCGTACAACATAGATCTATATTATTTAATGTTGGAGAAAAATCCCACTCCCGTCGAAGTCCAGTCTGATGCTTAGCCTAATGCAACTGGTAATCATGGAAGAACTTCAATTGAAAATCTCTCTCAGTGGATGAATCCTAGCCGAACTCCTTCGATAGTCGAACTCCTTCAGCTGACGAACTCCTCCAGCACTCAAATTTCTCTAGGTGCCTAACTCCTTCTGAATTTGTCCTTTAGTCGGATTTCTCCAGGAGCCGAACTTCTTTCAGATTTTTTTCAGCAGTCGGATTCCTCCAGGAGCCAAACTCCATTCAAACACCTCCTGCAGTTGGATTCCTCTAGGAGTCAAACTTCTTCTGAATTTCTCCAGCAGTCGGATTCCTTCAGGAGCTGAACTCCTTTTAAACTCCTCCAGCGGTCGAATTTCTCCAGGAGCCGAACTCCTTTCAGACATCTCCTTCAGTCGAATTTTTTTAGAAGCCAAACTTCTTCCAAATTTTTTCAGTAGTCAGATTCCTTCAAGAGCCGAACTCCTTCCAAACTCCTCCAGCAATCGAATTTCTCTAGGAGTTGAACTCCTTTCAAATTTCTTCTTTAGTCGAATTTCTCCAGGAGCCAAACTTCTTCTAAATTTCTCCAGCAATCAGATTTCTCCAGGAGTCGAACTCCTTCCAAACTCCTCCAGCAGTCGAATTCCTCCAGGAGCCGAACTCCTTTCAAATTTCTCCAACAATTGGATTCCACTAAGAGCCGAACTCTTTCCGAACTCCTCCAACGATCGGATTTCTCTAGAAGCCGAACTTCTTTTGAACATCTCCTCCAGCAGTTGGATTTCGCAAGGAGCTGAACTCCTTTCGAACTCCTCCAATAGTCAAATTTCTTTAGAAGTCAAACTTCTCTGGTGGTCGAATTTGTTCAGGAGCCGAACTCCTTCTAGACATCTCCTTCAGTCGGATTTCTTCAGAAGCCAAACTCCTTCCAAATTTCTCCAATAGTTGGATTCCTCTAGGAGTCGAACTCCTCCAACAGTCGAATTTCTTCAGGAGCCGAACTGCTTCTAAATTTCTCCTTCAGTCGGATTTCTCCAAGAGCCGAACTCCTTTCGAACTTCTTCAGCAGTCGGATTTCTCTAGGAGCGGAACTCCTTCTAGATTTCTCCAGCAGTCGAATTCCTCCGGGAGTCGAACTCCTTCCAAACTCCTCCAATGATCGGATTTCTTCAGAAGCTGAACTCCTTCCGGATATTTCCTTCAGTTGGATTTCTTCAGGAGCCGAACTCCTTCCGAACTCCTTGAGCAATCAAATTTCTTCAGGAGCCGAACTCCTTCCAAACTCCTCCAGTAGTCAGATTTCTTCAGAAGCCAAACTTCTTCTGAATTTCTCCAGCAGTCGGATTCCTCCAGGGGCCAAACTCCTTCTGAACTCCTCCAGCGGTCAGATTTCTCTAGGAGCCAAACTCCTTCCGGACATCTTTTTCAGTCAGATTCCTCCAAAAGCCAAACTCCTTATAGACTTCTTCTTTAGTCAGATTCTGAATGCCTGCTTCTTTCGAATGGTTACAAGCATCATTTATCAGTCTGCTATAGGCAATCCCACTACCGAACGATTATGGCTATCATTATCAGTCTATTACGAGAGACAAGTGATACCTCTCTGCATAATAAATTTCATGTGGCTCAGAATAGCCCACTACTGGACGGTTACAACAAGCTCCATCTATAAAATGAGATCCTCTAGATATATTTTTTCTAAGCTCTCTTCTTCTTTCCTAAAACTCTGTCGAATTCATACCCGAGCATTCTATTTCTGTTGGTCAGAAGAGCTGACTTGATCGTCGGAGGATTCTATCGGAGCCACCACCACCAACTCCGAATAGAATTTTATTTTGCAGCTCACCTATGGCAACCTCATCTTTCCCAACTCTAGCTTGATCCGATGTCAACCAGATTCTGCACCAACAGGATTGGCGCTAGAGGAAGGGCTCTCTATTCCTGAGATTTTTTTGATCTTAAAAAAGTGCTCAATAGTGATCTCTCTTCTTTCTCTCTAGAGTTCTTTTCAGAAAAAATGCCTTCCCAAAAAGCTTCGATCCGATGATCAATAACCTCTGCAGCCAGATCCCATCCAGATACATCCATTCTCACTCTAGCTTCGGTAACTCAAGCTCCACCTGCAGTCATGGTGGATGCAGAGCAGTTTAACATAATGATCCAGCAAGTTTGCAATCTCATGGAGGCAATGCAGGCCATACATCAGTTGGGTCCGACGTCAATTCAACTAGAGTAGGCTCTTTCGAAGGCCCATGATCCAGTTGGGGGACGATCGACTCGGGCTGTTCGATCGATGACCTCCGAAAAGGAAAAATAGAGGGTGGAGAGCCATTGCTTGGACCATGATTCAACCCTGGGTAAATCTTTGCTTCCATCCCACCAGAAAACTCTGGAGATCAATGATCATGAAGATCTCTTGAATCAAAGGCTCCAGAAAATGAGCTGATGGATTGAAGAACTCCACCACATTGCTCCAACTTTTCATGACAATGTCTGCACCGATCCTCCTTTCTCTCTCCAAATTATGTAAGAGCTTGTTCCACCAAACTTCAAGCTTCTCCAACTTGAAAGCTATGATGGAACTTCTGATTCGGTCGATCACCTAGAGGCCTTCCAGACCATGATGCTGCTCCATGGCATGCTAGATGCCATTTTATGCTGGGCTTTCCCGTCCACCCTTAAGAAAGCCTCCAAGATTTGGTACTCAGTCCTTAAGCTGGGTACCATCTTTTTCTTTGATCAAATGAGCCATCAGTTTGTGGGTTACTTCGTCAGCAGCCGACGTCTGCACCGAGGTTCAGATTTTTTGATGCACATCAAATAGAAAGAGGGAGAATCTATCCAGGCTTATATCATCTGATTTAATACTGCTGCATTGGAGGTCCAAAACCTAGATCAGTCTGTTGCAATGGCCGCACTCAAGTGTGCCCTTTAGAAGAATGATTTGCTGTTCTTCCTAAAGAAGAAGTACCCCAGGGACTTTGCCGATCTACTAGCTCAGGCTGTGGAATATGCCCGTACAGAAGAAGCCTTTAAGTTCAAGGATGAAGAAGCCATAGGAGAATGATGGAAGGGCGAGTCTAATAGACCCGCTGTTGAAGGTGGGCCGAATGAAGTTCGATCGTGCTCAAGAATTTTCTTCGAGCGTAAGCAAGCCCGAACTTCTCCTTGAGCTCGTCATCAAAGAAGCTCCAATAGAAGGGCATGAAGAAGTTCTCCCTCCAGAAGGTTCTACAACTATGCCCTCCTTAATGCTCCTAAAACTTAAGTTCTAATGGAAATTAAGAATCAGCTACCAAGATTAGAAGAATTACGATCTTTTCCAAATAAGTGCAATCAAAGCAAGTACTACCTCTACCATCATGACCACGGCCACGACACTGAAGAATGAATTCAGCTCCAAGATGAAATCGAGGAGCTCATCAAGCGAGGTTGGCTAGGTCAATTTCTCAGACGCCGATTTGAAGTAAGAGGAGAGCAACCAAGTGCTCTTTCGCAATCGGGGGAGACCCAGGGGGAGGGGTCTTAAAGAAGCCAATCCCTATGTGAAATTATCAATACCATGATCGAAGGACATCGATAAGAAAAGATATTAAGGAGCTACATAGTGTCAACATTAAAATTTTGAAAACTTACAATACCGTTAACCACTTGTCAATAGATAATTCTTATTTCAACATTCCTATCTTTGGTGAATTATAATAGGAAAAGATTAAGCTGGACTTCTTTTTTAGGCTAGCTAGAAGGCTTCTGGTATAGGAGATAAGATCTCCTTCAACCTCGATTGGAGATAAGATCTCCCCCAAGCTCCAACATTAACCTCGGCTGGAGATAAGATCTCCTCCAAGCTTCAACTTCAAAATCAATAGGAGATAAGATCTCCTTTAACCTTGACTAGAGATAAGATCTCTCTTGAGCTTCAACGTCAACTTTAATAGAAGATAAGATCTCCTTCAACTTCAACCTTGACTGAAGATAAGGTCTCCCCAAGCTTCAACATCAACTTCAACAGGAGATAAGATCTCCTTCAACCTTGGCTGGAGATAAGATCTTTGACGTCAATAGAAGATAAGATCTCCTTCAACCTCGGCTAGAGATAAGATCTTCCCCGAGCTTCTAGGAGCTTCGAACTCAACAGGAGATAAGATCTCCTTCAACCTCAGCAGGCGATAAGATCTTCCATGAGCTTCAACCTCAATGGATGCAGAGCCTGGAAAAGGACTTCGACAGTCATCCTTTTTTGTACTATCTTCCTTCGAATTTTGAACTCAAAAGTGGGGGGACTATCGTTGGGCATAAACCCCACTTCTACTAAAATTCAGTCTGATGCTTAGCCTAATGCAACTGGTAATCATGGAAGAACTTCGATCGAAAATTATTCTCCAAGTGGATGAACCCCAGTCGAACTCCTTCAGCAGCCAAACTCCCCCAGCGGACGAACTCCTTTCGATCCCTCCAGCAGTCGAATTTCTTCAGGAGCCAAACTTCTTCAAGATTTTTCCTTCAGTCAGATTTCTCCAGGAGTCGAACTCCTTCCAGATTTCTCCAACAGTTAGATTCCTCCAAAAGCCAAACTCCTTCTAAACTCTTCCAGCAGTCAGATTCCTTCAGGAGCCGAACTCCTTCCAAATTTTTCCAGCAATCGAATCCTCTAGGAGCTGAACACCTTTCGAACTCCTCCAGCAGTCATATTTCTTCAAAAGCCAAACTCCTTCCAAATATTTTCTTCAGTCGAATTTCATCAGAAGCCAAACTTCTTTTGGATTTCTCCAACAGTCAAATTCCTCCAGGAGACGAACTCCTTTTAAACTCCTCCAATAGTTGGATTTGTTCAGGAGCTGAACTCTTTTCGAATTTCTTCTTCAATTAAATTTTTTTAGGAGCCAAACTCCTTTTGAATTTTTTCACTAGTCGGATGTTAGATATGTGTGCCCTAGAAGCCAGAATTGGCAATACCTATTGTACACTTCTAAGGGCAAAATTATAATTTTGACTATAAATAATAAAATAGATTATGTTCTATCATAATGTGTATTTAGTGTCTGTGATACATTCCTTGAGTTAATGATAATGATAATTCTTATTTTCAAGAGTTGAAAATTTAAGACATGAATTTTCATTATTAACTCATAAAATGCTCCTAACCGTAGGATCATCATGAGGATGGTGATTGATTTGGAAGGTTGATGCACAATTGCTTTTTTATAGTAGATGAGTCTTGAGTCTACGGTGTAGAGACATCGGAGCGAAAGTACAGGTACTCGTTAGAGAATGAGGGCACTGAGCATGACCACCTCAAGCAGTCATAAGAAAGTCTACCTTCTCGTCGATGATTGGCTTGAAGCTATAGTGGTGTGTCTGATTCTTTGACCTGAGGTGCATCGACAGTTCACCTTGAGTGTGTTATAGTTTGACTATACTATGACTCGATCTTCTAGCCATTCGAAACTTTGAGGTGTATGTTGGCTATAGCATATTCATTATAGGAATTGGATTGCACTAAGAGAAAATCTATCTACCTTGGTAGATGAGGAGTAGCCCTATGATGATCATGAGAATCAAGTCTGTAAGCCCATGGCCATGGTAGAGTGAAGCAAGAGTTTCTATTAAGATTTTTACATCGAACTTGAATCAAGTGATTGAATCATATGACAAAAATTAAGGTTTGACAAGTTCACCTTAACCCTAATCTGATCGGGGCTCAGGATAGAAGAACTTAATTACACATGTAACTACACCAAGAGGTTCATTTTCAATTTTGATGGGTTGCCACCATATACTGCTAGGTGTCACTGGTGGATTTTGAAAGCAATTAAAATGATTTGGATGATCGATCATTCTAGTTATCTGAATCAAAAAAATTCTGATCCATTGAAAGGTATTTCAATGATGTCAATGATAGAGATCACGACATATCCCATTACCATACAGAACTAAACCTAACTAGATCACACAAATAAGGGTTTGGATTTAGATATCATCAATTAGACTAATCCAGTTCAATTGATTTGAATTAGGTTCAGTTAGGTTCAAGAAAATCATGCTAGCATACGATTGAGCCTAATGTTCTCCTTCTACAATCACCAAAAGTTGTCTCGATTGAGCCAAATGTGTTTGGACTCACTCAAGTACCTTTACATAGTTTGACTAGAGCTTGTCTAGATTAGAAAAAGATTATCTTAATTTATGAGATAAATTTGAGACAACACCTATCATTTTTGTCACCTGCTAATTCTTGTCTTTTGACTTTCGTCAAACGTTGCACTTAGACATCTACCCATGTATCTTGTACTCATAGGAGAGCAGATAGGGGCTTGTCCACTTGCTAGAAAGAGTAAAAGAGGGGGTGCATGCCTAGGGAGGCATGCACCTAAGGATAGGGATGTTTGGAGTCCCATACAGATGGGACTCTAGGTTGCTTCTTCGAATCAAACTAGCTGGCGCCAAAGGACTTTGCTTTGACCAATCTTGGCGCCACCTATGAGTGTTGGAGAGGGGCTCTCATCTAATTGGATCAGGTGATGTCATTCCATCAATCCAATTTAGATTTGATTGCTTGAAGAGACATGATTAGCCGGGATGATGTGGCACTGCATGGTGCAGCAGTGTCTATATAAACCCTATCTGCGCCTAGCTTTGGAGAGGTTCTCCCCTTGCCCATGCCACATAGCCATCTCCCTCTCTCCTCCATGCCTACCTCTAATCCTCTCTCTCCTCTCCATGCCTAAGGGGCTTTGGGCTTCAGTTTGGTGCGATCTAGGAAAGAAAAAGGTGACAAAAAAGGAAGAAGGCAGCACTATTGCAAGAGACGACATCGAATCTTCAAAAGTTATTTTAAAGACCTTCAAGATCAGATCCAGATTTGATCTTTGGAGGAAAGATTGAGAAGGAGTAGATATCCAAATTTTGCCTTAGAAATTCTGATAGAGGCCAGGCAATTACGTGGCTACATCCAGAATCTCAGGCAATCAGCAGGATCATCACAGGATAATAAGATTACCCAAGAACAAGGTATAAATTAAATTAAATTAAATTAAATTTATTTTATTTTATTAGATCCATCAAATTAGATCTAAAAGTTATTAAATCTAATTTAGATCTAAGATAAAAAATTTTAAAATATTTCTCTTGATCAAATTAGATCTGAACGAACCTGACCCTGAAAATAGATTTTTTCCTTCAATTGGTATCAAAGCTAGGTTTCCATAAATTATTTAGATCTAATTTTAATTTAATTTTAATATAATAATTAAATAATTTTAGATGTCACATGAGATATGATTAGATATAAAATTAGAAAAATTAAAATTAAATAATTTAGATCTAAGTTCTATAAGATGCATGACTAGTTGTAAAATAGAATTATTCTATGTATAGTCTTGCATGATCATAATTTAATTTGATTAAGTTATAATTTTAGATTAATTTATTTACTATTTTTTGAGATTATAAATATTATAATAAGATCTAAAAAATAGAAAATAAAATTATTTAATTTTTTTTTCATATGAGATATGATGAATGCATGTTTAGAGTAGTTGTAGAATAGTTCTACATAATTATCTAGAATAAAATTTATTTTGATGTGATCAATTTAAATTTAATTTTTTAGATAATTATGAGATAATTTAGATCTAAAAATATGCATGATATGATACATGAGATGTATGCAAAATATGTTTATAGTTAGATCAATTTTTATATATGAGATATATGATGTAGATCTAACTAGTTTTGTAGTTTTTATATTTTTTTTCTGATTAAGGCATTCCCCTTGGCCATCCGATCATAAGAATGAAGTGGAATTTAAATGCCCTCTCCTCTCATTCAATGGAATATTCTTATGATGTGTAGGGGTGCTGTGCATTCGTCCTTAATCAAAAATCAAGAACTTATTTTCTATAAAATCCTAGATCCTGAAATCCTAGGATTTTATTTACATATTTTGTTTGTGAATCCCTAAACTTAATTAAGAATTAAGATTATGAAATATATATTAGGTCTAAAATTGAAAATTTTAGATCTAAGATATATTCATAAAATTGAGTTCGAACTTGGGTAGCTCAATTAGGTCTAAGCGGTTGATCAAACCGAATCAAGAGTTGATTTGATGGGATCAAGAGTGCTTAAATTGATCAACCTAATAGGATTAAATCTGGGTCAAGATCGAATCACATGAGTGATCGATCAAGCTAAGACCTAATTAGGCTCAGTGGTTAGAGTCTGGATTGTAGGCTAATCCGATTGGTTCTGGCTCAACAATTTGGTGTCTAAGGAAAATTTAGTAGATATGACCGACTAATTTTTAATTGGGAACTACTCGACTCGAATGCGTTCTTATCGAGTTAATGGCATATCTCTTCCATCGGTCCCACTTACCTAACCATATTTGTTGGCTCAATCCTGATTTAAGGTGGCCAATAATCTAAGCTAACCCATGCCATTAGGTTAGTTATAATTGTTATGACTATGTCAAGTCTAGTTTAATGAGACCTAAATCAACTCTCCCTAAGAAAGAATTAAGTCTAAGGTCTTCCACCATTATAGATGTGCAGGCTCTTTCTGGGGTTGATTGTTCTCAGCTGGTTATAGTGGTTCAGTTGCACCAAAAAGATGCAATCATATCTATTAGGCATTGGATGCTACGGACTGGAGGATGGATTGGACTCAATATTCTGGATATTGTAAGAGACTTAATTAGGAATCCAATCTATGCAAAAGGTGGGTCTGACTTAACTAAGGAGTGGATCAATATTTCGAGCATGGTGAAATTCATGAAATAGAGACCAAGTTTGGATGCACCATGATTAGAGAATCATTGAATAAGAATTGTTCACTCATTAGCTAACCCATCACCAATAACTATTAGGTGAGATGATGAGTCAGTTAGTGGGACCGCACCATCCACTAGAAATCATTAATAATGAACATTTTTGCATTTCTACAGAGGGAGTGTAGGGATTTGAAAAAATAGTGAGAGCTAATTTATTTAAAAATAAAATCTCTAGATAAATTGGTCAAGTCTTAATTATAATATCTAACTAGAAACTTTGACTTTCTATAGAAAAATATCTGCGTCCAATCCACTAGCACATATCCTGGACACCCATAGACTGACTGAATCCAATTACAAGAATTGGCTCCAAAACTTTAAAATTATTTTGGGTTCTGAGAAGTTAACTCATGTATTGGACCAGGACCCTCCCACCTTACCAGCTCGTCCATCCGTTGAATAGAGAGCGTCTCTTAACAAGTTGATGAATGAAGAAAACAAGGTCAGATATTACATGTTGGACTCGATGTCTGATGAGCTTCAGTACCAACATGAAGATATCAAGACTGTCCATCAAATGTTGGCTCACCTACAAGAGATGTTTGGTGAATAGAGTCGCGCAACCAAGTATCAAGTCACTAAATGACTATTCAAGGCTAAAATGCATGATGGACAGTCAGTCTAAGATCATTGTCTGATGATGATCAAGGACTTGGAAGAGCTTGAGAAGTTCAGAGTGAAGTTGGACCTGGATCTATAGAATAATATAATTCTGCAATCTTTGACTGATGCATATGGGCAGTTCATCATGAACTACCATATGCATAAACTTCAAAATTCCCTTGCCGAGCTTGTGAACATGCTGGTTGCTGCTAAGCTTTCTATGAAAGTTTTCAAAGGCTCAGTGCTTGCTATGGAATGGACTTCTTCCAAGAGAAAATCTTTTAAAAAGAAGAAGTCTGTGAAAAGGCAAAAGGTGGAAGGAGGAAAGAAGAAAAAGATAGAGCTAAAGAAGAAGATCGCTGACAAAGAAAAGTATTTTCATTGCAACACTGACGGCCACTGAAAGCAAAACTACCCTACTTACCTGATCATCCTGAAGAATAAGGAGGCAGGCCCTTCTAAAGGTTTGCTCATTACTGAGTCTAACCTTATGGTTTCTTCTACATCTAGTTGGGTGCTTGACTCTGGTTCTAGTGCTCATTTTTGAATTCTATGTAGGGTCTTGAGAATAATAGGAGGCTGAGGGATGGTGAGATGATCCTACGCATCGAAAATGGAGCAAGAGTTGCTGCTGTGATCGTGGAAACATACCTCCTTCGACTACTATCTGGTTTAGACTTAGTATTAAAAGATTATTATTATATGCCTGTAGTAAGCAGAAATTTGATTTCTATTTTATGCCTAACACTAGAAGGCTATGTAATTAGTTTTCTTAAGAATCATTGTAACATTCTTTATGAAAGAAATAAAATTGCAAGTTATTTTCATATTAATGATCTTTACCAGTTACATATTGATGTATCTATTTTTAATATCAAGCAAAATGTGAATGCCATAAAATGACCTAGGGATAGTCCAAATGATAGATATCTATGGCACCTAAGACTAGGTCATATTGCAGAAGATAGGATTAACAAATTGGAGAAAATCGGGCTATTGAGTCCATTGACTTTCGAGTCATATCCAATTTGTGAATCTTGTTTTCATGGCGAAATGACTAGGCTTCCTTTTGTAGGACATTGGGAAAGGGCCACGGATCGTCTTGCCCTAATACATACTAATGTGTGCAGCCCATTTGATGTGCTGGCTAGAGGCAACTTTATCTACTTCATAATCTTTATTGATGATTTATCTACGTATGGATATGTGTATCTTATGAGACACAAGTCTGAAGCTTTTGAAAAGTTCAAGAAATTCAGACATAAAATAGAGAAGCAAACTGAAAAACCCATTAAGGTTCTTCGATCAGATCAAGGAGGTGAATACCTTAGTCAAAAATTTTTAGACTATCTCAAGAAAAATGGCATAATCTCTTAATGGACTCCACCTGGAACACCTTAACTCAACGGGGTTTCAGAACGAAGGAACCGAACCCTATTAGATATAATCCGATCCATGATGATCTTCACAGACTTTTCTGATTTTCTTTGGAGACAGTTTGTTAACTGCAATATACTTACTGAATAGGGTTCCTTCTAAAATCATTCCTACCATACCATATGAGATATGGCATGGTAAGAAATCAAGTCTGAGTCATCTCAGAATTTGGGATTGCTCGGGTCATATCAAAAGACAAGAAACAGATAAGTTAGACTTTAGGACCTTTAGAGCTTGATTTATAGGATATCCTAAAGAGTCATTACGATATTATTTATATATTTTAGAAGATCACAATATGATTATGAGTCGACATGCCATCTTTCTTGAAAAATAGTTTATTCAAGATAACGGCATTGAAAAGCAGATCAAGCTCAAGGAGAAAGTCTCACAAGAGCAACGAGCTAAGGACCAAATGGAACCAAATCAGATTGAGCCAATTCAATCACTACGTCCTCCACCTCATAGATCGAAAAAGATTTCTCATCCCACTGAGAGGTACTTAGGTACTATTTCAGAGGATGTAAAGAAAATATTCCTCGTAGGTAATGGATTTCATGGTGATGATCCTAAAATTGATGATGAGGTGATATCGAATATTGACTTTGAGAAATGGTTAGAGTCAATGAAGTCAGAAAGTGTTTCTATTGCAGCAGTGACGACCACTGAAAGTGAAACTGCCCTACTTACCTGGCCACCCTAAAGAATAAGAAGGAAGGTCCTTCTGGAGGTATGCTTGTTATTCGAGCAAAATGTGAATGCCAAACGACCTAGGGATAGTCCAAACGACAGATATCTATGGCACCTAAGATTAGGTCATATAGCAGAAGATAGGATCAACAAATTGGAGAAAAATGGGCTATTGAGTCCATTGACTTCCAAGTCATATCCAACTTGTGAATCTTGTCTTCAAGGCAAAATGACTAAACTCCCTTTTGTTGGACATGGGGAGAGGGCCACAGATCTCCTTGCCCTAGTACATACTGATGTGTGCGGCCCATTTGATGTGCCGGCTAGAGGCAATTTTGTCTACTTCATTACCTTTACCGATGATCTATCTAGGTATGGGTATGTGTATCTTATGAGACATAAGTCTGAAGCTTTTGAAAAGTTCAAAGAATTCAGACATGAAGTAGAAAAACAAACTTGAAAAATCCCATTAAGGTTCTTCGATCAGATCGAGGAGGTGAATACCTTAGCCGGAAATTCCTAGACTATCTCAAGGATAAATGGCATAGTCTCTCAATGGACTCCACCAGGAACACCTCAACTCAACGGGGTTTCAGAATGGAGAAATCGGACTCTATTGGATATGGTTCCGATCCATGATGAGCTTCACAGACCTCCCTGATTTTCTTTGGGGACATTCATTGTTAACTTCAATTTATCTACTGAATAGGGTTCCCTCTAAAACCGTTCCTACCACACCGTATGAGATATGGCATGGTAAGAAACCAAGTCTGAGTCATCTCAGAATTTGGGGTTGTCCGGCTCATGTCAAAAGACAACAAGCGGACAAGTTAGAGTTTAGGTCCTTTAGAGCTCGATTCATAGGATATCCTAAAGAGTCATTAGGATACTATTTCTACATTCCAGAAGACCACAATGTGATTGTGAGTCGACATGCCATCTTTCTTGAAAAATAGTTTATTCAAGATAGCGGCATTGGAAAGCAGATTAAGCTTGATGAGAAAGTCTCACAAGTACAACGAGCTAAGGACCAATTGGAACCAAATCAGGTTGAGCCAATAAGAACACTACCTCCTCCACCTCGTAGATCGGAAAGAGTTTTCCATCCCCCTGAAAGATACTTAGGTATTATTTCAGAGGAAGTAGAGAAAATGTTCCTCGTAGGTAATGGTGCTCATGGTGATGATCCCAAAACCTACAATGAGGCGATATCAGATATCGACTCCGAGAAATGGCTAGAGGCAATGCAGTCAGAAATTGACTCGATGCACTCAAACCAAGTCTGGACCTTGGTAGATCCACCAGAAGGTATAGTACCTATTGGGTGTAAATGGATCTTCAAGAGAAAGATTGGTGCAGATGGGAATGTGGAGACATTCAAGGCTAGACTAGTGGCAAAAGGTTATAGTCAACGCGAAGGCATTGACTATCAGGATACCTTTTCCCCAGTGGCTATGCTAAAATCCATCCGCACATTGCTTGCCGTTGCAGCCTATTTCGATTATGAAATATGGCAAATGGACGTGAAAATGGCATTCTTGAAATGGATATCTTGAGGAAGATATCTATATGGAACAGCCGCTAGGTTTCACATCCAGTGATACTGATCACAAGGTTTGCAAGCTGCAAAGGTCCATATATGGACTTAAGCAAGCATCTCGGAGCTGGAACACTCATTTCAATGATGTGATCAAAAAGTTTGGTTTCATCAAAAATGAAGAGGAACCATGTGTTTTCAAAAAGGTCAGTGGGAGCGCTGTTGTCTTCCTCGTATTGTACGTGGATGACATCCTCCTTATTGGGAATGATATTCCCATGATTGACAACAGTCAAATTATGGTTGTCCAAGGAATTCTCCATGAAAGACCTAGGTGAAGCATCCTTTATTCTAGGAATTAAGGTCTATAGGGATAGACCGAATAGGATGCTAGGACTTTCACAGAAGATGTACATAGAGAAAGTACTAAAGAGGTTTAGTATGGAAAACTCTAAGAGGGGATTAATACCCTTCAGACATGGTATTCATCTTTCCAAGAAGATGTGCCCTAGCACACCTGAGGAAATAGAACGCATGAGCAAGATCCCTTATGCTTCTGCAATAGGGAGCCTCATGTATGCCATGCTATGTACACGACCTGATATAGCCCATGCTGTGAGTGTCACAAGCAGATATCAGTCAAATCCAGGTGAAGAACACTGGACTTCTGTGAAATGTATCCTTAAGTACTTGAGAAGAACTAAGGATATGATGTTGGTCTTTGGTAATGGAGAACTCCAAGTCCAGGGATACACAGACTCGGATTTCATGTCCGATATAGATGATCGAAAGTCGACATCTGGGAGTCTGTTTGTGTGCAATGGTGGTGCTGTCAGCTGGAAGAGTTTCCAAGCAAACTGTGATAGCAGATTCCACCATGGAAGCAGAATATATCGCTGCATCAGAGGCTGCGAAGGAAGCATTCTGGTACAAGAAGTTTGCTGCAGAAATTGGAGTAATGCCATCAGATGCCATTCCTCTATACTGCGACAACAATGGCGCCATAGCCCTTGCTAAGGAGCCGAGGTCTCACCAAAAATCCAAGCACATTGAGCGGCGATACCACCTCATCCGCGATTACCTCGAGAAGGGTTATGTCGAGGTCAAGAGAGTCAACTCCACAGATAATGTGGCAGACCCACTTACAAAGCCGTTGGGCCAGCAGAAGATCGAAGCCCACCTTGAGAAGATGGGACTTAGACTTGTAGCCAATTGGCTTTAGGACAAGTGGGAGATTGTTAGATATATGTGCCCTAGAAGCCAGAATTGGCTGACACTTGTAATACACTTCTAGGGGCAAAATTATAATTTTGACTAATATCAATAAAATGGGTTATTTTCTATCACATATGTGTATTTAGTGTCTGTGATACATCCTTTGAGTTAATGGTAATGATAATTCATATTTTCAAGAGTTGAAAATTTAAGACATGAATAATCATTATTAACTCATAAAATGCTCCCGACCATAGGATCATCACGAGGATGGTGATTGATCCGGAAGGTTGGTGTACAATCGCTTCTCTTTAGTAGATGAGTCTTGAGTCTACGGTGTGGAGACACCGGAGCGAGAGTACAGGTACTCGTTAGAGAACGAGGGCACTGAGCGTGACCACCTCGAGTAGTCATTAGGGAGTCTACCTTCTCGTCAATGACTGACTCGATGCTGCAGTAGTGTGTCTGGTTCTTTGACCTGAGGTGCATCGGCAGTTCACCTTGAGGGTGTTATAGTTTGACTACACCATTACTCGGTCTCCTAGCCATATGGAACCCTGAGGTGTATGTTGGCTATAGCATGTTCATTGTAGGAACTGGATTGCATCAAGATGGAATCTATCTACCTCGGTGGTAGAGGAGCAGCCCTATGATGATCATGAGAATCAAGTCCAGAAGCCATGGCCATGGCAGAGTGAAATAATAGAAAGAGTTTCTATTTAGATTTTCACATCGGACTCGAATCGAATGATTACATCATATGACAGAGAACTAGGGTTTGACGAGTTCACCTTAACCCTAATCTGATCGGGGCTCAAGATAGAAGAACTTAATCACACAGGTAGCTGCACCAAGAGGTTCGCATTCAGCTCTGATGGGTTGCCACCATATACTGCTAGGTGTCACTGGTGGATTTTGGGAGCAATTAGAATGATTTAGATGATCGATCATTCTAGCTGTTCGAATCAGAAGAGTTCTGATCCATCGAAAGGAGTTTCGATGATGTCGATGATAGAGATCATGACATATCCCATTACCATACAGAACTGAACCTAACTGGGTCACACAAACAAGGGTTTGAATCTGGTGATCATCAATTGAACTGATCTAGTTCAATTGATCTGAATGAGATTCAATTAGGTTCAAGGAAATCGTGCTAGCACTCGATTGAACCTAACGTTCTTCTTTTACTATCATAAATAAGTTGTCCTGACTGAGCCAAAGGAGTTTGTGCTCAATCAGAGGCCTTCATATGGTCTGACTGGAGGTTGTCCAAGTCAGAAAAGGTTGTCTTATTTTGTAAGACATTACCTGCCATTTTTGGTCACCTGCCATTTCTTGTTCTTTGACTTTGGTCAAAAGTCTACCTTTGACTGGTCAAATGTTGACCATTGACACTTTGACTTTTGTCCACATGTCATGCACCTATTGGAGAGCTGGTGGGGGCCTGTCCCCCTGCCAGAACCTGGCAAGGAGGAGGGCGCACGCCACCCTTGGCGTGTGCCCAAGTTGGAGGCGCCCAGGAGTCCCTGTTGGACAAGGACTCCATCTCCTTTTTGGATTCCGATTAGAGTTCTCCTAAGAACCAACTTTGACTGGTCTTAGGCACCCTCTAAGGAGGAATCCAGGGGACTCTATTCCCACCAATCAGATTTAGATCTGATTTCACAAAGGGTTGTGATTGGTTGGGAAGAAGAGGAGTTGGATCACAGATAGTCTATAAATAAGACCCTGCGCCCAACTCAAATTAAGATTGAAAATTGAAATCCCATGCCCCAAGGCTGCCTCTCCCCTCTTCCTCCATGCCAAACCCACCTTCTCCCTCTTCTCTCCATGTCCAAAAGTGTTTTGGACCTTGGTTGGTGCAATCCAGATGAGAGAAAGGCGACCGAAAGCTAGAAGGCTGCGCTGCTGCAAAGGACAACTGCTGATCTTCAAAAGGAGTTTTGAAGATCCTCTAGATCAGATCTAGATCTAATTTTTGGAGATATGATAGAGAAGAAGAGGATCTCCAAATCTAGCCCGAGTGGATACCGATAGAGGCCAAGTACTTGCATGGCTCGATCCAGAACCTTCCGCTGCTCATAGGATCATCATCAGGTAATAGGATTACCCACTTCAAGATAAATTAAATTTAATTTAATTTATCTAATTTTATTTTAATTATTAAAATAATAAGAATTAGATCTAAAATATCCTTGATCTAATCTAGATCAAAGAGAAAAAAATTTGAAATATATCTTTTGATCTGATTAGATCTGAACGAATCTGGTTTGGGAAATCTGGATTTCCTTTCAATATCCCATTACCATATAGAGCTAAACCTAATTGGATCACACAAATAAGGATTTGGATCTAGATATCATCAATTGGACTAATCCAGTTCAATTGATTTGAATTAGATTCAATTAGGTTCAAAAAAATCATGCTAGCACACAATTGAGCCTAATGTTCTCCTTCTATAATCATCAAAAGTTGTCTCGACTAAGCCAAATTTATTTGGGCTCACTCAAGTATCTTGGTCTAACTGAAGCTTGTCTAGATCAGGAAAGGATTATCTTAATTTATGAGATAAATTTGAGACAACACCTGCCATTTTCCATCACCTGCTAATTCTTGTCTTTTGACTTTGGTCAAACGTTGACACTTAGACATCTGCCCATGTGTCTTGCATCTATAGGAGAGTAGATAGGAGCTTGTCCCCTTGCTAGAAAGAGGAAAGGAGGGGGTGCACACCTAGAGAGGCATGCGCCTAAGGATAGGGATGCCTGGAGTCCCATATAGATGGAACACCAGGTTGCTTCTTGGAATCAAACTAGGTGGCGCCAAAGGACTCTGCTTTGACCAGTCTTGGTGCCACCTAAGGGTGTTGGAGAGGAGCTCTCATTTGATTGGATCTAGTGATGTCATCCCACCAATCTGATTTAGATCTGATTGCATGAAGAGACGTGATTGGTCGGGATGATGTGGCATTGCATGGTGCAGCAGGGTCTATATAAATCCTATTTGCACCTAGCTTTGGAGAAGTTCTCCCCTTACCCATGCCACATAGCCATCTTCCTCTCTCCTCCATGCCTACCTCTGATCCTCTCTCTCCTCTCCATGCCTAAGAGGCTTTGGGCTTCAATTTGGTGCGATCAAGGCAAGAAAAAGGTGATAAGAAAGGAAGAAGGCAGCACTGCTATAGGAGACGACATCGGATCTTCAAAAATTATTTTGAAGACCTTCAAGATCAGATCCAGATCTGATCTTTGGAGAAAAGATTGAGAAGGAAGAGATATCTAAATCCTGCTTGAGTGGACATCGGTAGAGGCCAGGTGATAGCGTGGCTATATCCAGAACCTTAGGCAATCAACAGGATCATTATAGGGTAATAAGATTATTCAAGAATAAGGTATAAATTAAATCTGATTTAATTTAATTTATTTTATTTTATTAGATCAATCAAATTAGATATGAAAAGTATCAGATCTAATTTAGATCTAAATTTTTTTTTTAAAAATATTTCTTTTGATCAAATCAGATCTGAATGAATCTAACCTAGGAAATAGGTTTTTTTCTTCAACTTTGGATTCCTCCAGGAGTCGGACTCCTTCCGAACTCCTCCAGTAGTTGTATTCCTCTAGAAGCCAAACTCCTTTCGAATTCCTCCAGTAGTTGGATTCCTCTAGTAGTAGTCGAACTCCTTTCGAACTCCTCCAATGGTCCAATTTCTCCAGGAGCCAAGCTCCTTCCGGATATCTCCTTCAGTTGGATTTCTTCAGGAGCCGAACTCCTTTCAAACTCCTCCAGCAGTTGAATTACTCCATGAGCCGAACTCCTTCCAAACTCCTCCAGTAGTCAAATTTCTTTCAGGGCCAAACTCCTTTCAAACTCCTCCAGCAGTCGAATTTTTCTAGGAGCCAAACTCCTTCCAGATTTCCCAGCAATCGGATTTCTCCAGGAGCTGAACTCCTCTAGCAGTCAGATTTTTCTAGGAGCCAAACTTCTTCAAGATTTCTTCAGCAGTCAGATTCCTCTAGGAGCCAAACTCTTTTCGAACTTCTCCAGCAGTTGGATTTTTTCAGGAGTCGAACTCCTTCAGGACATCTCATTCAGTTGGATTCCTCTAGGAGCAGAACTCCTTATGGACTTCTCCTTTAGTCGAATTTGGAATGCCTGCTTCCTCTGGATGCTTACGACTGCTATTTATCAGTCTGCTATAGGCAACCCCACTACTGGATGGTTATGGCTATCATTATCAGTCTATTACGAGCGATAAGTGACACCTCTCTCCATAATAAATTCCACGTGGCTCAGAGCGGCCCACTACCGGACGGTTACAACAAACTCCGTCTATAAAAAGGGACCCTCCAGATACGTTTTCTCCAAGCTCGCTTCTCCTTCCCCAAAACTCTACCGAATTCATACCTAAGCACTCCATTTCTGTTGACCAGAAGAGCTGACTTGATCGTTGAAGGGTCCTACTGGAGCCACCACCACCAACTCCGGACAGGACTTTATTTTGCAGGTCACCTACGATGACCTCATCTTTTCCAACTCCAGCTCGATACGGCGTCAACCATATTCTGCATCAACATTTAATTTCTTAATTTTTCTAATTTTAGATCAAATTACATCTCATGTGACATCTAAAATTACCTAATTATCATATCAAAAATAAATTAAAATTAGATCTAAATTATTTATGGGAACCTGGCTCTGATACCACTTGAAAGAAAAATTCTATTTTTCAGATCAGATTTATTTAGATCTGATTTGACCAAGAAGAATATTTTAAAAATTTTTTCTCTTAGATCTAAATCAGATCTAATACCTTTTAAATCTGATTAGATCGATCTAATAAATAAAATAAATTAAATCAGATTTAATTTATACCTTGTTGTTGGATAATCCTATTATCCTATGATGATCTTACTGATTTGCCTGAGGTTTTGGATGCAGCCATGCAATCACCTGACCTCTACCAGTATCCACTCGGATAGGATCTAGAGATCTTCTTCTTCTCAATCTATCCTCTAAATATTAGATCTAGATCTGATCTTGAAGGTCTTCAAAATAATTTTTGAAGATCTGACGTCGTCTCTTACAACAGTGTTGCCTTCTTCCTTTCTTGTCGCCTCTCTCTTACCTAGATCGCACCAAACTAAAGCCCAAGGCCTCTTGGGCATGGAGAGGAGAGAGAAGATTAGAGGTAGGTGTGGAGAAGTGGGAAAGGGGCTATGTGGCACGGGAAAATGAAGAAATTCTTGAAACCTAAGCGCAGACAGGGTTTATATAGACCATACTACGCCATGCAGTGTCACATCATCCCGACCAATCACGTCTCTTCATGCAATCAAATCTAAATCTGATTGATGGGATGACATAACCTGATCCAATTAGATGAGAGCCCCTCTCAAACATCCTTGGGTGGTGCCAAGACTGGTCAAAGTAGAGTTTTAGGCGCCACCTAAGTTTATTCCATGAAGCAACTTGGAGTCCCATCTATATGGGACTCCAGGCGTCATCATCCTTGGGTGCATGCCTCCCTAGGCATGCACCCCCTCCCTTTCCTCCTTTTAGCAAGTGGACATAGATCAAATCTCTCTCCTATGGGTGCATGACACATGGACAGATGTCTAAGTATCAAAGGTCAACGTTTGACTAAAGTCAAAAGACAAGAATTAGTAGATGACGAAAAATAGCAAGTGTTGTCTCAAATTTATCTCATAAATTAAGACAACCCTTTTCTGACCTAGATAAGCTCTAGTCAGACTAAGTAAAGGTACCTGAGTGAGCATAAACATATTTGGCTTAGTCGAGATAACTTTTAATGATTGTTGAAGGAGAACATTAGGCTCAATCATATGCTAGCACGATTTTCTTGAACCTAATTGAATCTTATTCAAATCAATTAAACTGAGTTAGTCCAATTGATGATATCCAGATCTAAACCCTTACTTATGTGATCTAGTTAGGTTCAGTTCCATATGGTAATGGAATATGTCATGATCTCTATCATCGACATCACCGAAATACCTTCCGATGGATCAGAACTTTTTTGATTCAGACAACTAGTATGATCGATCATCCAAATCATTCTAATTACTCCCAAAATCTACTAGTGATACCTAGTAGTATATGGTGGCAATCAATCATAACTGAGAAAGAACCTCTCAGTGTAGTTATCTATGTGATTAAGTTCCTCCATCTTGAGCCCCGATCGGAATAGGGTTAAGGTGAACTCATCAAACCCTAATATCCATCATATGATTAATTATTCGATTCAAGTCCAATATAAAAATCTTAATAGAAACTCTTTCTATTAGTTCACTCTGCCATGGCCATGGGCTTATGGACTTGATTCTCATGATCATTATAGGGCTACTCCTCATGCACCGAGGTAGATAGATTCTCTATTGGTGCCATCTAATTTCTATAATGAACATGCTATAGCCAACATATACCTCAGGATTCTGAATGGCTAGGAGATCGGATTATGATGTAGTCAAACTATAATACCCTCAAAGTGAACTATCGATGCACCTCAGCTCAAAGAACCAGACACATAACTACAGCTTCGAGCCAGTCATCGACGAGAAGGTAGACTTCCTAATGACTGCTCGAGGTGGTCACGCTCAGTGCCCTCATTCATCAATGAGTACCTATACTCTTGCTTCGGTATCTCTACATCATAGACTCAAGACTCATCTACTATAAAAAAATGATTGTATACCAATCTTTTGGATCAACCACCATCCTCATTATGATCCTACGATCGGAAGCATTTTATGAGTTAATAACTAAAATTCATGTCTTAAATTTTCAACTCTTGAAAATATGAACTATCATTACCATTAACTCAAGAGATGTATCACAGACACTAAATATACATTATGATAGAAAATAACTTATTTTATTATTTATAGTTAAAATTATAATTTTGCCCTTAGAAGTGTATAACAAGTATCAAATAATTCTGGCTTCTAGGGCACACATATCTAACACCTCCTTTCTCTGCTTGCATCATGTAGGATTCCATCTTGTTGAACTTCAAACTCTCTCAGTTTGAGAGTTACGAAGGGACCTCAGACCTAGTTGACCACCTCGAAGCCTTCAGGACTATGATGCTGCTCCATGGAGTGCCTGATGTCGTTCCATACCGAGCTTTCTCCTCTAATTTAAAGAAACCAGCAAGAAACTAGTACTCGAGCCTCAAATCAGGTATCATTTTTTTTTGATCAGTTGAGCCATCAATTTGCAGTATATTTCATCAGCAGTCAGTGCCAAAAATAAGGTTTGAACTCTCTCATCAATATCAAGCAGAAGGAAGGAGAGTCCATTCAAGCTTATGTCAGTCGCTTTAATGCTACTACTTTGGAGGTCCGAAACTTGGATCAATCTATTGCTATGACCGCACTGAAGGATGACTTCTAGAAGAATGATCTCCTATTCTCCTTGGAGAAGTACTCTTAGGATTTTGGTAATATATTGGCTCAGGCAGAAGGCTATGCTTGAGCAAAAGAGGTCTTCAAATTGAAGGATGAAAAGGCCATGGAAGAGAGGCAAGTAGGTGAATCTAGCAGGCCTGTAATTATCGAGAAGTCGAATGAAGCTTAACCATGCTCTAGAATCCTTCTTGAGTGCAGACAAGCCTGAACTCTACCTCGAGCACATCAACCAAGAGGTGTAGATTGGAGGGCATGGTGGAACTCTCCTCCTTGATAGTTTCATAATTATGCTCCTCTAAATGCTCCTAAGATCCAGGTATTGATGGATATAAAGGAGCAGCTGCCAAGGCTAGAGAGAATGAAGACTCACCCAGCCAAGCACAATCCTAACCAGTACTACCTCTACCATCATGACCATGTCACGATACTGAAGAATGCATTCAGCTCCAAGACAAGAACGAGGAGCTAATCAGAAGGGGCCGCTTGAGCTGATTCCTCTGATGTCAGCAAGAAAGAAGAGAAGATTGGCCAAGAATCCCACCACAGCCTGAACCACCTCAGAAGGATGAGCCGTAGGGAGATCGACCCCCACTTGGAATCATTAACACTATTGTTGGAGGACATCAATAGAGAGAAGCCAATGGATCTGTAGAGCCAGCAAAGAGGTAGAGGACTGAGGAGCCCATTACTTTCACCAAAGAAGATGCACAGTGGTTCAATTTTCGCACAATGATGGGGTTGTAGTTACTTTAAACATTGCTGATTATGATGTATGCTATATTTTGATTGATAATGAAAGCTTTATTGATATTTTGTTTTACGATGCATTCTCTAAAATATCAATACCCGACAATCGCATGGGGCCAATAAGTTTCCCGTTAGTGGGATTCATCAGTGATGCAATGTTGGTTGAAAAAATAATTACTTTATCTATTATGGCAGATTGGGACAATCAAAGGCTCAAGTTGATTTTCTAGTAGTAAAGGCTCCTTCTGCTTATAATGTAATTCTCGATCACCTGGTTTAAATGCATTTCAGGCTGTTATTTTGATCTATTACTTGAAGATGAAGTTCTCAACAAACCATGGGATTGGAGAAGTTAAAGGAGATCAAGCACTGGCATGACACTTTTATACCACTGTTTTGCAAGGAGGAAGGCAAGCAGACCCCTATCCAGTGGATGGACTTGATACCCATGATGACCTGACTGAAGAATGGGGGAAACCAATCGATGATGTTGTTAATCTCTCTGAATGATGGAAATGAAGATCATACTATTCAAATTGACTTTAACCTAGAAGAGGAAGTCAGGAAACAACTCATCACCTTCTTGCAAAAGAATATCGATGTCTTTGCCTAGGTACCTATGGATATGCTTGGGATTGATGCAGAAGTGATGGAACATCGTCTGGCTATAGATTATAAGCATTGACCAGTAAAGCAAAAGAAGCATGGCTTTACACCAGAGCAACATGAAGTCATCATGGACAAAGTCGACGAGCTTCTTAAAGCCAATTTCATTCAAAAAGTGTCTTATCCGGACTAGATTGCAAATGACATTCTCATCAAGAAAGCAAATGGCAAGTAGAGGATGTGCGTAGATTTCGTAGATTTGAACAAAGCTTATCCAAAGGACAGCTACTCTTTACCTAGAATTGATCAACTAGTAGATGCAACCTTGGGTCATGAACTCCTCACTTTCATGGATGCCTTCTCTGGTTACAATCAAATCTGAATGGTGCTAGGAGGTGAGAAAAAATCTATTTTTATTACTTACCATGGACTTTATTATTATAGGGTTATGCCCTTTGGACTCAAGAATGCAGGTGCCATATATCAGTGTCTAGTGAACAAGATTTTTAAAGAGCAGATCGACCACAATACGGAGGTCTATGTGGATGATATGCTAGTCAAAGATCAATCTTCAACAAAGCATATCACCGACCTTGAGGAGACCTTCAACATACTTTGAAAGTATAAGATGAAGCTGAATCCAACCAAATATATCTTCGAAGTAATCTCAGAGAAGTTTTTGAGATTTATGGTATCAAAACATGGCATTGAAGCAAATCCTAAGAAGATCAGAGCAATTCATGAAATGATTTCACCAAAAATAATAAAAGAAGCTCAACACCTGATAGGGAAGGTCATGGCTTTGAATTGATTTGTTTCGAGGTCGGTCGAGCATTGCATGCCCTTCTTCCAAGTGCTCAAGCAACCAAAGAACTTCTGTTGGACTCCTGAATGTTAACAAGCCTTTGAGGAGTTGAAGAATTATCTCAGCTCATCTTCTTTTCTTGCCAAACCCAAACTCGGTGAAGTATTGTTCCTATATCTGACAGTATCCCCTATTGCTATTGGAGCTATCCTAATCAAAGAAGAGGCAAAAATCTATAAGCCTATTTACTATATAAGTCAAGTTCTACAGAAATAAGGTATACAAAATTAGAAAAGCTAACTTATGCTTTATTGATTGCAGCTAGGAAGCTCCGACCTTACTTCCAGGGATATACAGTCACACTTTTCACTGATTAGCCTATCAAAGTAGTTCTTCACTAGCCCAATACCTCTAAAAGAATAGCAAAATAGGCCATTGAGTTGACCGAGTTTGACATCAATTTTAAAACCTCGGCCATCCATTAAAGCTCAGATATTGGCCGACTTCATAGTAGAATGCACCATTCTAGATCCACCGAACTTGAACAGCAAAAAGTTGGTACTTCAAATTTTCAATCGAACTTCATTGAAAAAAGAGCAGATCTCCCAGAGAACTTCTAGGCTCTATATGTAGATGGTTCATCTAATGCTTCAGGGATGGACGTAGGCCTGATTCTAATCAATCCAGAAGGAGTTATTGCAGAATATGCATTATGCTTTGAGTTTCCTGCAATAAATAATGAAGCTAAATATGAAGCTCTAATTGCTAGGTTAAGAATAGCTAAGGAATTGGAAGCAAATCATGTGAAAGTCTACAATGATTCTCAATTGGTGGTGAGACAAGTTAATAGTAATTATGAAGCTCGAGAGAAAAGCATGAAGAGGTACTTGAAAAAAATAAGGAGCCTAATTTTGGCCTTTAGCATCTTTGATATTCAGCAGAACCCAAGAGCAGAAAATATTAGGGTCAATCTCTTCTCCAAATTAGCTACTTTGGCTCCAAGTGAATTACTAAAAGAGATATTCTTTGAAGTTCTGCACCATCCAAGCTCGAAAGAATCCCAAATTATGATGCAGGTCGACCCTGAGCTTAGTTAGATTTATCCACTTATTTTATATCTTAAAGATGGCATACTCCTCAGGGATTGAAAAGAAGTACAAAAATTAAGAAACCAGGCCTCCTACTATGTTTTATATGAGAATAAGTTGTATAAGAGATCGTACTCCTTACCACTTCTTAGATGCCTCCGACCTTTTAAAGCTGGTTATGCATTAAAGTTCATGAAAGAATTTATGAAAATCATCTAGGGGCTAGATTATTATCTTACAAGCTACTTCGTCAAGGATACTACTGGCCGACTATGCAGCAAGATGCTACTAATTATGTGAAGAGATATCAGAAAAATGCCAACATTCAGAGACAACCAGCTACATAGATGACACCCTTAAGTGGTTCTTGGCCATTTGTGCAATGAGAGATGGATATACTTGGGCCCTTTCCCATGGGATCAGGGTAGTGAAAATTCATTCTAGTGATAGTGGATTACTTCACTAAGTGCGTTAAGGTCGAACCCCTAGCAAAGATCACTGAAGCTAAAGTATAGGACTTTATCTGAAAGTCAATAGTATACTGATTTGGCCTATCTCGGACTCTCATCATGGATAATGGATGCTAGTTTGCGAGAGCAAAATTTGCTGAGTTTTGTGAAGATCTAAACATCTTCCATCATTCTACATTAGTAGCTCACCTGCAGGCAAAAGGCAAAGCTAAGGTAACAAATAGGACCCTACTGTAAGGAATCAAAGCAAGACTTGAAAGGGCAAAAAAAATATGGATGGACGAACTCTATCATGTTCTCTAGGCTTACAGAATCACTCAAAGGCTACCAAATGGGGAAACTTTCTTTGCCCTATCTTTTAGAACTGAAGTAGTAATACCAGTCAAGCATGGAATTTCCTCGGCATGGGTTGAAGGCTTTAGTGAACAAGACAACTTACAGAACCTTGGAGTGAACGTTGACCTACTGGAAGAAAAGCAAGAAAAGGCCTAAATTTGGATGGCAGGTTATAAACAGAAGGTGGCTCGCTACTATAATTCAAAAGTTAGAAGTAAAATTTTCAAAGTTGGAGACTTGGTATTGCGAAAGGCAGATATCTCTCAACCACAAGGCCAAGAAAAGCTTACTCTAAACTGAAAAGGCCCTTATGAGGTCATGAAAATCGTCCAACCAGGAACATACTATCTAAAGGAGCTTGGAGAGGCTATGCTTCTGCGACCATGAAATTCAAAAAATTTGTAAATGTACTATTAATAATCTTATTTTAATAAAATTCTCTTACTTGAACATTCTTGCATTTGGTGCAAAACTATGCGATGATAGGAAATTATCCAACTAAACTTCATTTTCAAATGAAGTAGAAGCCCTTCAGTTATTTAAGACAGGAGGTTAACCTCATCATAGCGAGGGTGAAGGCCTTTGATTATTTAAGATAGGAGGTTAATCTCGTCGCAGCAAGGGTGAAGGCCTCCGGTTATTTAAGATGGAAGGTTTACCTCATCACAGCGAGGGTGAAGGCCTCCATTTATTTAAGATAGAAGGTTAACTTCATCTTAGCGAAACTTAAGACCTCCGGTTATTCAAGATAGGAGGTAAACTATGGATATAAAGATCTTTAGATTTTAGATGCTTCCAATCGAGTTCAAAAAGTCTTGTTTGTAAACAAGGAAGATAGATATACAAGCTATGGGATGAAGGTTATCAATTCTAGACGACGTCGACATTCGGCATGATAAGAAAGTAAAGAGACTAGAAAGCATTGAAACATAAAAAGATAATTGAAGGTACTACTATTTTATTAAAGTTAAAGTTCATTACATGGGTCATTAAAATAGTTTACAAAAAGCAAAAAAAAAAAGAAAGGTTAAAGTTCTACCTGGAATCGGACTTTAGATTACCACCTCCAGCTAATACAAGAGCATATTTTAAGTCGTTAACATTTTCTTTAAGATCTCTCCTTGCCACTAAACTCTTACTAAGTAATTTATTGGCTCTCTGGAGATCATCTTCTATCTCTCTTAGCCTTTTCCTCATAACTGTAGACTTGGCTTTGGGATCCTTCACCATGCTCTTATTGTAGGTTGTTTGAATCTTGAGCTGTAGGAGTTCGTCCTTACACTTCTCGTAAATTGCCGAAAGATCTCCCATGGTCCTTTTCAAAGATGCAATTTCTTCTGGATCCCCTTGTTGGAACCAGATCTAGAGTTTCAGGGCTATATCTTGAAACTTTTTCAAGATCAGACAACGAAAGACTAAAATTAATCAAAATTAATTTTAAATTTTTGAAAATACCCTAGATCTAAGATCTATTATATGGTCATGGCATGTTATTAAATTAGAAATTGAAATCTAAAGAAGTAACTAAAATATGTTGATCACATCAACATGTATATACAATACATCTAATGTAGGTATGAAAATAATAGATAAGATCTATTACCTGTGCAAGTTAAATATTCTAACTTACTGATCCAAGCTTAAAGATTAAGTTGTGAGCCATACATGCAACCGACCTCTAGGAGTCATCCACACAAGCCCATGATCATGACCATAAGTCTTGATGTAGGAAATCAGCATAGTATGCTAGTACTATGCTGATCCTTTTTTGATGGTCGATCAGATGCCTCCTTCTTCTGAATTTAGACTATTTCAAATAGAAAAAAGAGGAGAGGAGATTTTAGATATGAGACACTCTCAAAAAACTCAAAGAAAGAGGAAGGAATGAGGTGAACACAGCAACCCTAGAAGAAGACCCTCTTCTTCTTCTCTTTGCTCTCACCTAGACACCTAGTTTGGTGTCTATGGAACCCTAATGCCCAAGGACTCTATCTTCCTAATTTTCATACACCCTAAAGCACTCTTAATGATCTATTTTTCACAAAAATTTTAGATCAAAATTCATCCTAAATATATAAGAAAAGAGCAGTCCTTATTTAGGTCAAAAACTAGACAAGGAAAGACCAAATAGGGCAAGTCAAAGGGCGTCCAACTCTTGGGCACCCTCTCCAGAATTTTTAGCATGGGACCAGAAGAAAATGTTGCCCAAAATCTTTTCTTTTTTGCTAAGAATATCAGAGAAAAAATAGGGAGGAGGGTGACACAAAAGGGAGGAAGAGTTTTGGTTTTTCAAAATACTATCTCATAGGATTTGAAACCAAAACAAATTCCCAACTTTGACTTGGTCCATCACTTAATTTCCTTATGAGAAAGAGAGGAGAGTAGGGAATGCATGAGAAGGCTGGGAGAAAGGTATTTGTCACACAAAATAAGAGAGAAAGAAGGGCGTGGGGCATGAGGGGCTAAGGTGGCGCAAGGTGGAATCCTAGTCTTACTAGGATTCCATGTATAACTTGGTCAAAGTGGTCTGTCAAACCAAATTAAATCAAAACTAAGTCAACCGAATTACATTAGACCCTAATCTAATTAAAAAATTAATTAAATTAGATTAAATAAGATTTAATTCTAATTTAATTTTCTAATCAAATTAGAAAATTGGGTTGATCCGAGTCCTAGTTGAACTAGGATTAGTTTTTCCTTGCATTTTACTTTTCCAATAAGCCAATTGAACTTGACCCAATTAAGTCTAGACTAAATATAATTAAATCATATTTAATTAGATTTAATCTCAGCCCTCTGGCTTAATCAAATTAAGTCAACTAATAATCTAATTATTAATCGATCCTCCTGCAATACTTGCATTAGGTTAAAGATCAATCGTATTGATCGTTTAACCTTAGAACAATTCTTGATCGTTGATCAACCATCCGATCAGATCATGAGCACTAATGTATGTGACCTCATAGGTCCAAACCTAAGTTAGTAGCATAGAAATAGATTTCTCTATTAATCAAAGTAACCATCTAGCAATGGTACCCGACGATCGGATAGGTCGAATGTGTAGAATAACATCCTTAGAACCCATGCAGATATAATTTTCATATAATTCATCTCCTTAACCAAAATGCTCGTAGGACACCTCAGAGTTCAACTGTCAACTCTGATTAAGCTATTCACATTGTATTTCAAAATATCAAATCTATTTGATGGATTATTCTAGCCAAGGTTTTGCTATATTGAAATACAATGATACATTCTTCTCCGACTCTTGGAGTGGTCAATTCCATCTTGATCACACTCTAACTTTTCAAGTACTTGACTATGCCCAGAAGCCTTCTATTATTAAATTAAAAATTCAGTTAGTCTAGTATCAAAGCATAGTGAGTTGCTTGCATGTCACTGAGGTGATCTCAGGTCTAAGGGATACTTATATCTATATCCCATCAGAGACATTCTTGATAGCTCTAAAATTGATCATATTCAATGATGATGTACCCATACATCTCAATTGTATGCCATACCAGTGTCTCCACACTCCTTGGTTAAGAGGACAACTAACCTATATGGCATACAACGATCTTTGTTTGATAGATATTGTTGTCATAATTAACAACTTATCATTTGGTCATGAACAAATTTAAGAACTAATCAATAAATCTTCTCTTTATCGAAGCTAAATAGTCCTAAGAACTTCATCATAATAATGAAGTTCATTAGAAGATGAATACTTTATGATAAAAAATATAAAAAATATATTTTATTTATTAATGAATCAATTATAGATACAATGTAGCATAATTATCAACAGACTGACGATTGGCTTTAGAACATATTTTCGAACAACTTTCACTTATCCTAAATCCACTCGACACAGTATCTAACACCCATCTTTGACTCATGGTTGTCAAACTTCTTTATTGCCAGGGCTTTAGTGAACGGGTCGACCAGGTTCTCCTTTTCGTCGATCTTCTAAAGATCGATGTCACCTCGATCCACGATCTCCAGCACTAGGTGGAAGAGATGCAAGATGTGCTTCATCCATTGGTATGCCTTTGGTTCCTTCGCCTGAGCTATGGCACTAATGCTGTCATAGTAGAGCAGGACCGGACCATCTAGGAAGGGTGCTACTCTGAGTTCAGTGAAAAATTTTCTCAGCCACATAGCTTGCTTCGTGGCATCTGATGCTACGATGTACTCTGCTTCGCAAATAGAGTCTGCCACAGTACGCTACTTGAAACTCTTCCAGTAGATGGCTCCATCATTTAGAGTAATAATATATCAAAACATGCTTTTGCTATCATCAAGATCAGATTGAAAGCTAGAGTCTGTAAACCCCATATGTCTCAGATTTGACTCGCCATAAACCAACCATTGGTCCTTAGTATTTCTTAAATACCTAAGGATGGTTTTAACCACTTTTCAGTAGTTTTCTCTAGGATCAAACTGGTATCTACTCACTACTCCTAGTGAGTATGCCACGTCTAATCTCATACATGTCATGGCGTACATGATAGATCCCACTATCGAAGCATATGGGACTTTACTCATACACTCTCTCTCTTTAGGAGTTGTCGGATAATTCTATTTAAAGAGAGAAATTTCATGGCCTATTGGAATATAGTCCTTTTTAAAATTCTCCATTCTAAATCTCTTCAGCATAATATCTATGTACGTGGATTGGGATAACCCAAGCATCCTTTTAGATCTATTCCTATAGATCTTCATCCCTAGGATATAGGATGCTTCACCCAAGTCCTTTATGGAGAATTATGATGACAACCAGACTTTTATTTTCTATAGTACGAGAATGTCATTCTCAATTAAGAGAATATCATTTATGTACAAGACATGGAATACAACTGCTGGATCATTTGTCCATTTGTAAATGTAGGGCTCTTCTCCGTTCTCAACGAAGCCATACGTTTTGATCACCTTGTCAAAATGCATGTTCTAACTTCAAGATGCCTGCTTCAATCCATAAATAGATCTTTGAAGCTTACACATCTTGGACTCATATGTGGATGTGAACCTCTTAGGTTGTGTCATATACACCTCTTCGATCAGCTCTCTATTTAGAAAAGCTGTCTTCACATCCATATACTAGATCTCATAGTCCAAATGGGCAGCTATCGCAAGCATTATCCGAATGGATTTGAGCATTGCCACAGGAAAAAACATCTTGTCATAGTCAATACCATAATTTTGACGATACCCCTTAGCAACCTAATGGGCTTTATAGTCTCCATCCTTCCATCTGTGCTTCTTTTTCTTTTGAAGACCTATTTACACCTAATGAATTTAACCACCTCAGGTGGGTCAACCAACGTCCACTCATCATTGACCTTCATGAACTCTATTTTGGATTTCATGGCCTCAAACCATTTCTCAGAATCGGATCTCTACATAGCATCCATATAAGTGATTGGATCCTCATCGTTCTCATCGAGTTTGATGGGATTACCATCCCGATTCAAGAAATCATAGTATCTATCTGTATGATGTGGTACTCTACTGGATCATCTTAATGATGTAGGTACACTAAGCTCTAGATCTAATCTAACCAAATCTAACTCAGGTTTAGCAATAGATGTCGATTTTTCTATCTATTGAACTTCATCAAGTTCAATCTTAGAGGCAACAGTTCCTTCACTAAAAATTTTTTTTCCAAAAAGATTGCCTTAAGGCTAATGAATATCTTTTGTTCATCAGCTTGGTAGAAATAGTATCTGTTAGTCTCTTTTGGATATTTTATAAATGTACATTTGTCAGACCTAGGTCTAAGTTTATCCATAACTAACTATTTGACATAAGTCAGACATCCCTAAATTCTAAAGTATAAAAGTGCTGGCTTACACCCTATCCATATCTCATATGGAGTCTGAATTACAGACTTACTTGGAATCCTATTTAATAGATAACAAATTGATTCAAGTGCATATCTCTAGAAGGATATCGGCAAGCTAGAAAAATCCATCATAGATCGAACTATATCTAACAGAGTCCGATTCCTCCTTTCAGACACACCATTATACTATGGTGTTCCTAGAGGAGTCCACTAAAAGAGAATCCCATTCTCTCCTAGATATGTGCAAAATTCATTAAAAAGATATTTCCCTCCTTAGTTAAATCGAAGAGTTTTAATACTCTTTCCAGTTTATTTTTCTATTTCACTTTGGAATCGTTTGAACATTTCAAATGAATCTGACTTGTGCTTCATCAGATAGACATATCCATATCTAGATAGATCATCTGTGAAAGTGATGAAGTAGAAATATCTATCTCTGACACTTGTGCTCATTGGTCCACATAGATCAGTAAGTACTAGACCTAAGAGCTCAGTGGCTCTTTCATCTTTCCTAGTAAAAGGTGACTTGGTCTTTTTTTCAATAAGACAGGACTCACAGGTTGGAAGTGATTCACAATCACTGACTTTGAGGATTCCCTCTTGAGTCAACCTGTTTATCCTATTCTTTTTTATATGACCTAGCCTATAGTATCATAAATAGATATTTGATACACTGTCTAATCTAGGATGCTCACTAGTTGAATAGACTACGTTAGCAGGTTGTGATAGCATATGCACACCATTGTTCAAATGACCATAAAAAATAGTAACACCATTCATAATGATATTACAAACTTATTTCTTTATTAAAATTTCATAATCATTTTAGGTCAGAAGGCCTATAGAAATAACATTCAAAAAAAAAATTAGGACAGAAATGACAATCACTAAGAATGACGGTATGGGACTCAAATACAAGTTTCAAAATTTTTAAAACTAGAATTGAAACTAGTCTTCTATCTCCAACATCTAGGAATCTTTCATCTTGTTCGAATCTCCTATTGACCTACAACCCCTACAATGAATTGCAAATATTGTAAGGGCTATCGGTATCTAATACCTAGTCAATAATATCATAAATAGAAAAATTGCAAGAAGTTATCATATAAATGTCTTGCCTAGCAATAGCTTGCTTCTTTCTTTGCCTGTTCGGATCCAGAGAGGCAATGTACTGAGGGTAGTTCCTCTTCTAGTGGCTTCGCTTCTTGTAAAAGAAGCATTTAACTTGACTCTTATCGAGCATGATCTTCTTGGTCTGGCCCTGCACAGATATTCTAGTCTGAACTTGCACCTTCTTAGCTTTGTTCTTCTTGTTCTTCTTTTCTTTTCTAAAGGATCGAGAACTAGAAGAAGAGCCTCCCACTAAGTTCACCGACTCCTTATGGAGTTGGTGATCCTTTTCAAAGTTCTGAAGCAAACCCAGTAACCCATGGTAGTCTACTTCAAGCTTTGTCATTCTGAAATTAGAAAGGAATGGGAGAAAGGACTTTGGCAATGAGTTTAGTGTTGCATCCTTCCTAAGCTATTTATGCAAGAAAAAGCCAAGCTTGCTTAATTACTTTATCAGCTCGATCATGTACAATACATGATCAATGATAGAGGCTCCATCCCATAATCTGGCATTGAAGATGGCATAATTAGTCTTGTGCCTCTCCACGTCATCGAGTGTGCCAAAGGAATCCTCCAACACTTGAAGCATGTTCTTTGGCTGAGTTGTCTCAAATCTATGACTGAACTTGTCGCTCATGGCAATTAGCATGATGCAGCACACTATGGTCTGATTACTGAGCCACTTCTAGCAAGTGTCTCTGACTGCTCCACATGCATTGGCAGCTGGCTTCTTAAGTGCAGAATCCATCAGCACATATAGGATCCGTTCATGCTCCAGGACAATCTTCAACTTTTGGTACCAGCTACCAAAGTTGGGTCCTACCAATTTATCATTGTCCAACAATGATCGGAACGATAGAAAAGTGGCCATATCTACACAAAGAAAAATCATAACCTAATTAGTAATTGATTCATTAAACCTAAAGATTTGGACATTAATCAAAAGGTTCTTCCATTATTTTATTCGAATTAGTAGTCTTTACCTCTAATTCGAGAAATTATCCTAATTCCTTAGTGGGTACTAGAATCCACATAGACTGCATACGAGCCCAACTTTGGTTGGCCAACCTATGTGTATCTAAGGATAGGTTCATAACCAATTATTTTTCTAAATAATTTTTAGTAATTAAATTTTGTCCTAGTCCCTAATCAGTAGGCTTTGGCCTCCACTAAAAAGGTCCAATTAGGTCCAACCATTAACACGACCATAATTGGCCCATCAAACTAACAAATGATTAGGCCCAACTTTGGTTGGCTAACCTAACCACCATTTAGAAAGATGCAGCCAAGAAATCATATGATGAATGATAATTTCATTAGCCGATAAACATCAGGCCTTTAGGCCTCCAATGATTATCCAACTAATGAACCTATTATCATCCACTTAATGGGAGGCTATGATCTAGTTATCATAATTACTATCTCATTTTAGGAACCTAATAATTTTAGAGGATTTAATTTGAAGATGAGGAAAGGTCAGATGAACCAGCTTATCATGATCCTTCCACTGACTTCACCAAGTCAGCTTAAGGAAGATCATTAATAGGCTGGTCTAGGAGCATCTAAATCAGTCATACTGATTTACCTAGCTAACCTGGGTCAGCTTGAATAATCAAGTAATCCGATCAAAACATAATTTCACCAAGAGGTTAGGTAAATTTGATCAGTGGAAGGGTTTGCCAAAGCTTATCTTAGATACCATAAAAAATGGTCAGATAAGCAGGCTACCAATTAAAGACCATCGGTCTAGTTTACCATAGACATCAACTAATTTAATTAGTCTTGATTAGATCAACCTAACAGTTCATGCTAGACTACGTAGCCAAGAATCAAATCCATCTTAGGTCTCGTTAAAGATATGGACTTGACCAACTACAACTATTATAATTGATCCAGAGAATCCTTGACCTAATCTAAGACAATAATTGATTAGATTTAGTTAATTCTCTAATTAAGTCCATTCTTTAATCTAACCCTAGGTCTAGCCCAATTAATGGATCTTGTTGGTGCAAAATCTGGTTGATGCGATATTGATAGTGGAGTCGGAGAGGATGAGGTTGTCGCTGGTGACCTACAAAATAAGTCTCGCCTGGAGTTGGAGGTGATGGCTCTGACAAGATCCTGTGATGATCAAGTCAGCTCGTTTGGCCAATAGAAATAGAGTACTCAAAGAAATTTTGATAGAGTTTTGAGAAGGAGAATGAGAGCTTAGGGAAGAAAGTGTATATGGAGGGTCTCTTAAATAGGCGGAGCCTATAACAAACTGATAGTGACAGCCGCAACTACCTAGTAGTGGGCTATTCAGGATCATGTAAAATTTGTTATGGAGGGTAGTATCTATTATCGCGATGTACCAATTTGTTGGGATGTGATAGCTGAAGTTTGGATAGGGTAGCTACAGGCAATGAAGAGTTTCTAGTTATTGTTATTTCAGAGGGGCTTGGAGGTTATTAAGTGTGACTATGCATAGGCTGTTGCTTGCTATATTGAGGGTGGGCGTTGAGATCCTTTTGGACTGCTGGAAGGGGTCCGGATGGAGTCCTACTGGGAATATCTAAGAGAAGCTCGATCGAGCGGAGCCCTTCAGATAACTAGAAGGAGATGTCTGAAAGGAGTTCAACTGTTAGAGAGATCCGATTGAAGGAGAAGTCCAGGAGGAATTTGACTGTAGGAAAAAGTCTGGAAGGAGTTCAATTGGTGGAGAAGTTTGGAAGGAGTTCAACTGGCAGAGAAGTTTAAAAGGAGTTCGACTATAGAAAAAGTCCAGGAGGAGTTCGATTGTCGGAGAGGTTCGGAAGGAGTTCGATCAGCCCCCAAGCTAGCCATGGTAGACTACCCAAGGGGTCACTCTGACTGTTCAAGTTCATCTGAAGGGGATCCAATGGCAGGAGGGTGATCAAGATTGTTCCAAGACTAGATATTTAGCCGAACTTCGATGGAAGTAGGTTTATCCCCAACAATAGTCTCCCTACTCCCGAGTTCAAAATTCAAAGTAAGAGAGTACAGATGCGACTGCCAAAGTTCTTTTCAATCTCTCACACTCGTCAGGATGGGATGTCTTGACATCTACTGTGCTGGCGTCGAAACTTCATAGATATGAGATGACCAAGAAAGATGTTTTTTGAGCCTCTTACTGAAATTCTACCCAAGGTATGGTGCAATTAAGGATCTATCCATCGCCACTTCTCTGCCATGATAAGTGGGACATGTGGTGCACATAGATCGACCGAATGAGATCTACAATCATAACTATCTCGAGCTTTTCTTGGCTATTAAAGGCCTTCTTCCTCCTTTGGAATCCATTCTGCCTAAGTCTTCTTCCTTCCTCCCTAAGTCCTCGCCTTCCTTCTATCCGAGAGTTCCGATTCCTTCTCGCATCCTCTTTACTCTCAGGTGCTCTTTTGCTTGATTTTCGTCATGATCACCATCTTCTTGCCTTTCTTAGTCGACTTAGGTCAGCTTTCCAACCCTTCTCTTTGAGCATTCATGCTTCTTTGATTTCTTACTCTTTCAATTTTCTCTAGGGAGTCTCTATATTTCATTTTTCTTGATTTTTGGAGACTTTTTTGGTGTTTATTTTGATTTATATATCTTTCGAAACCTTCCAATCTGTCGGTTCGTGGAGCTCGTCTAGGCCGACCTTCTTAGACCCTACTCCTCTAGCCGAGGTTAATCTATGTCCCATCAGTCTTTCATCTTGGATACCATTTCTTTTATCCTTACTCTGAACGACCTCTCCTTGATTAGGATACGGTATGGCATCCCACTAGAGTATAATCTTGAACTCCCCAGGTCAGGCGACTATGCTAGTTCGCCTCCAGCTGGTTGGTTTTATCTGTATCTAGAAGCCTTGTGTGCTGGACATCGACTTCCACTTCCACCTTTTATTGTCATGCTTTTTCACTTTCTGAATATTTTTTTTTCTTCCGTCATATCGAACTCCTTTCGATTTGTTATTAGCTTTCTTTCTCTTTATCATCTAGCTGAAGTCCAATCAACTATCTCACTCTTTTGAAATTTTTACACCTTCAAATGCCATCCTTCCACAAAGAACTAGTGGTACTTTTTCTCCTAGTTCGGTAAGGAGGGGTTACTAAAAGATGCTTCTTCTTTCATTCATAACTGAAAGGAGAAGTACTTCTTCATCCGATGCCCGACCTTAATGCTTGACCTTCCTCCCTGGGGCTTCCTTAGGGAGTCAGTCCGCTTAGCCCCAAGATTAGATGGATCCGACCTCAAGTCTTCTAATAAGCTCAAGGCGTACTGAGCTCCTCTTCTTCCCAACCTTCTAAAGAAGTAGACTTTATTCAACCTTGGCCTGAGTCCTCTTAACCCCTCTAGTATTACATGCATTTATATGCATGTATATAAATCTATATATGAACTCTCATGAAGTTTCATATGTACCTTGGCTGACTATAGTTTTTTCTTTGTTGCATAGATGGATACTGATGTTGTGGAAAGGCTCACCAAGGGTTTTTATGCCCAAAAGAAGGAGAAGGGGGCGGCCCCAGGTGGATGTTCGAAAAGGGTGAAGGTCGATGACCTGAGTTTCGAGGTTCTGGATGTCCCCGTGATTGCTCCTGAAGTTGTTCCGAGAGTCGAGGTCCCTTCAATCACTAAGGGTAGTGTTGGAGGCATAGGCTCTCAGCTTCCTGCATCCTCGAGCCTCCCCGTAGGAGGATCGATGTCAGAGCCCCCCATTGAGAGGGAAAGAAGGGATGGAGACGACAAGAAGAAGAAGAAGGCAGCTATCATGAAGGAGGCCCGTAAGGCTCATCCGGGTGGGTCAGGAAATAACGACGGTGATGATCTAGGGGCAGACCCCTTTGGTAACCTGAACATCATCCAGGATCTGACCGATAATTTTATCCTATTTGGAGAGGTGGACCGCCTAGCCGACCTCGATTGGATGTAGTTCGTCTGGGAGTTTCTTAAAACTTTTCTCAAGGTAATCATCTTGCCGCATTTCTTTTTCATTTTTTCTTTCTTCTTTCCTTTATCTTACTATGACTCATCCATGGCAGTCGGGCCACCACATACTTATCCTCCTCAAGAGGGCAAATCACCAGGAGGTGGAAGCGCTGAAGGTCTAGGGGGACCTTCAAGCCGAGATTGATTGCCTTCAAGAGATGGTCACCGAGGCTAAGCATCTCGCAGGAGAGAAGATGGTGGAAAACAAGAATCTTTGGAGAGTGCTTCGAAAGAAAGAGCTCATCTCGGTCGGGCTTAAAACTGCACTAGCCCTGAAGGAGGAGAAAAAGAAGGAGGCCGAGATCAAGGTCACCGAGTTAGAAGTTAAAATATCAAAATCTATTTTGGAGATGGCAGCCCGAGCCGTGGAGGAGTTCAAGGCCTCCTCCAAAATGAAAGACTTAAATATCGCATTTGGCGAGAAGACATTCATAAAGAGCTTCAAGCTATGTGAAGGTAGGATGGCCCAAAAGTTTTCTGAGCTTAATCTCAGCTTCTTGGAAGAAGAGCTCGACGAAGAAGCGGGGCCGTCTAGTGCTGCAGCTGACCCATCCCCCACCGAGCCTACCCCCAATCCATCTGAACCTACCATGGAGGTGCATGCGCCTGCTCAGGAATCCGAGGTAGCCGAAAGCACTCCAACCTCTTCTACCGCCGCACTCCCTGAGGTTGACGATGTCTAATAATTATACTTTTTTCATTTTCTCTTTTGCTTTGCTTTGTACTTGAAAGTTTTTAGTTAAAACTTTTGTCTATACCTTTTTTATATTGGTGCTGTGCCATGTGCCATCCAGAATCCCTCCAATAATCAAAGCCATAATCCACCATCTCCAATCAGTGCCGACCCCTTACCCTAGGGAGTTTCACTGAAATCTTTAATAAAAAACTTAAAGAAGAAAGTCCACCATCTAAAGAAGAAGTTGAAGAGGACGGAGGATGACCTTCAAGCTTTTTGGAAGAATGCTTCAGAGGTGACCAAAGAGGTCACTCACCTCCGAAATTTACATATGAAGGACTCCGCAAGCTTCGACATCTGAAAGGACAACTTTGAGAGGGAGATTGCTAAGCTCAAGAAAAATGCCAATGATAAATCTTGGGCACTAATGATGAAGATCAGCTCTCTCGAAGTCAATCTCAAGATGGTGAAAGAGAAAATTTAATTACTGGAAGGGAGCTCACAATGGTCTACCGACAAGACTCGGTATGATTGGAATTGGTTCAAGAAGTTTTTTGAGCTTCAGAGGTAGTTACAATACACCAAGAACTAGCATAATAATTATAGGATAACCTAGATAGAGAAAATATCCAGGCTTGAATGCAAGCTGCAGGCTACCAGCGATGAAGCATCTTACTTCCAGAGGTGGTTATACAGTAGTCAGTAGGTCGGTTCAAGTGGTGAGTCAGAGGAGATTGCCTTCTTGAAGAGGACTATCGGTGAACTCTCAGAAGTGGTCGGGATGGAGAAAGTCGAGGTTCAACGGTTGAAGCTTTAGCTGACTTGTGAGCATCAAGCTGTTAAAGATGCGAAGGTCGAGTCTGAAGTCCTAAGGAAGCAGCGGTGAGAGCTTGGAGGCAAGTTCGAAGAATGTATATAGATGGCTTATATAAAAAGAAAGAGCTTGAAGGGTAGATCCTCAGACTAAAGCAAGCCCTGGTGATGGCAGGGACCGACAGCCCAAAATTTGAGGAGTCTGATCCATCTTAGGACTTAGGCCTTTTTTCCTTCTTCTTTGTTTTTATATAATTGGTCTTATCGACCTTTATCTCATTTGTAATAGACTTATATTCTCTTGTAATCGATCTCACTAATCTTTATTTTGCTTGTAATAAACTTAATATTTGCCATAAAATGGTACCTTTTTCATTATTGTCTTACACGAATTTGATGCTAGTTAATGGCTTTGCTTTCTTCATCTCATTTTTCTTTATTTTGTCTTCTAAATAGGTGCTTGTTGTGGATGCCGGGCTAGGATCCCTTCCACGAACTAGGATGGGGTTCCCCCTTTCATATTTGATGTAGCCATAAGTGGGATACATATAAGGGTCACCGATTTGGCTTTTCCTTTTCCTTCATTTTAGATTAACGAGGCCTTGGCCTTCCTCATGTTAGGATGAGGTTCTCTTCTATTTCTTGCACAATCGTAGGGGTATGTTAGGGCCATTGATTGGATCTCTCCCCTCATCTCATCTTAGTTTAATGAGGCCTTCGACTTTGCTCACATTAGGATGAGGTTCTCTTTCTGTTCCTAACATGATTGTAGGGGCACATTAGGGCTGCTGAAAGGGCCTCTCTCCTCACCTTATCTTAGATTAATAAGGCCTTTAGCTTTGCTCACGTTAGGATGAGGTTCTTCTCCTATTTGTAATATGATTGTAGGGGCACATTAGGGCCGCTGGAAGGACCTCTCTCCTAATCTCATCTTAGATTAATTTGGACTTCGACTTTGCTCACGTTAGGACGAGATTCTCCTCCTATTCCTAATATGGTTGTAGGGGCACATTAGGACTGCTAGAAGGGCCTTCGACTTTGCTCACATTAGGATGAGGTTCTCCTTTTATTTCTAACATGGTCGTAGGAGCACATTAGGACCACTGAAAGGGCCTATCCCCTCATCTCATCTTAGATTAACGAGGCCTTTGGCTTTGCTTATGTTAGGATGAGGTTCTCCTCCTATTCCTAACATGGCTGTAGGGGCACATAAGGGCTGCTGGAAGAGCCTCTCCTCTCATCTCATTTTAGATTAATGAGGCTTTTGGCTTTGCTCACATTAGATCGAGATTCTCCTCCTATTCCTAACGTGGCTGTAGGAATATATTAGGGCTGCTGAAAGGGCCTCTCTCCTCATCTCATCTTAGATTAACGAAGCCTTCGACTTTCCTCATGTTAAAATAAGGTTCTTCTCCTATTCCTAACATAACTATAGGGACGCATTAGGGCCGTTGGAAGGGTCTCTCTCCTCATCTCATCTTAGATTAATAAGATCTTTAGCTTTGCTCATGTTAGGATGAGGTTCTCCTTCTATTCCTAATATGACTGTAGGGGCACATTAGGACTGCTAAAAGGGCCTCTCTCCTCATCTCATCTTAGATTAACGAGGTCTTCGACTTTACTCACGTTAGGATGAGGTTCTCCTCATGTTCCTAATGTAGCTATAGAGGCACATTAGGGCTGCTGAAAGGGCCTCTCCCCTCATCTCATCTTAGATTAACGAGGCCTTCGGCTTTGCTCATATTAGGATGAGGTTCTCCTCCTGTTCCTAACGTGACTATCTTTATTGCATGGTTATGTTTGGAAAGTCATTTTCCACCATTAAAGATTTATAACAAGGATCGGAGTGTTAAAGTAGCGAGATTTTATTACGATCAAGTCATTGAAAATACATCCATAGGTTTTTTGAGTTCCACGATTGGGGTAGATCGGCTCCTCCAAGCTCCTTCAGATAATGTCTTAGGCTGAACAACTTTCTTGACCTCATAGGGTCCTTCTTGATTTAGGGCGATCTTCTCTTGATTTTGAGGTCGAGAAATGGCTGCTTGTTGAAGCACCAAGTCCCCCACTCTGAATACTTTATCTTTGACTCTAAAGTTGTAGTATCAGGCCATCCTTTGTCTATAAGTAGCCATCCAAACTTAGACCTCCTCTCATTTTTCCTCTAGTAGGTCGAGGTTAGCTTTGAGGTCTTCTGAATTATGCTATTCATTGAAGGCCACGATCCATGCCGATGGGAGTTTGAGCTTGATTGGGATGACTGCCTTCATTCCAAAGGCTAAGATGAATGGTTTCTCCAATTAACAGTCTTTGGATAGTTTGGTACGCCTAGAGTACATGGTAAAGTTCATCCATCCAAGTCCTCCTTGCTCTTTCAAGCCTTGCATTAATATCCTGCAATAAGATCCTGTTGGTCACCTCTGCTTCACCATTTGCTTGCGGATGGGCTATCGATGTAAAATTATGGAAGATGTTCAAATCCTCGTAGAACTCAGCAAACTTCATTCTGACAAACTGTCGCCCATTATCTGTTACAAGGGTTCGGAGCAAGCCAAACCTACAAACAATCAACTTCCAGACAAAGTCTTATACTTTGGATTTAGTAACTTTTGCTAGAGGTTCGGCCTTGACCCATTTGATAAAGAAGTCGATCGCAACTAAGAGAAACTTTCATTGTCCAGATGCCATCAGAAAGGGACCAAGTATATCCATCCCCCATTGTGCAAATGACCAAGGGGCACTCAAAGGTATAAGCTTGGAGGCTGGTTGCCTTTGTATATTTGTATTCCTCTAACAGTGGTCATATCTTTTAACATATTCGACATAATCATGATGCATAGTTGGCCAATAATATCCTTATCGAAGCAACTTGTGAGATAGGAATCTAGCAGCCAGATGGCTCCCATAGATTCCTTCATGCACTTTTCATAGTGCAAAGTCGGCTTCAGAAGGTCGAAGATATTTCAAAAGTGGCAAGGAGTATGATCTCTTGTACAACTTACCTTCATACAGAATATATCAGAAGACTTAGTTTTTCAATTTTTGAGCTTCTTTTGGATCAAAGAGGAGTGTCCCATCTTTGAGATAAGCAACCAATAGGTCGATCCAGTAGGACTCATTGTCGATCTGCATTGTAGACTATAGCTCTTTCGTACTTGGGCATTTCAATACTTCAAAGTATACTTCTTTGAAAAATTCATTGTTAGCAAGTGTGGCCAACTTGGATAGGAGGTCGGATCTAGTATTCTCTACCCTTGGAACTCACTGAATGCCGAAGCTATTGAAGGCTAAGGTTAGGCTCTTTATTTTCTCAAGATACTTTATCATACTTTCTTTTTGAGCTTCATAACTGCCATTGACTTGACCTACTACCAACTAAGTCACTATAAGCTTGGAGCCGGTCTGTCTCTAGTTCTTTTGCTATCTTTAGCTCTGCTATCAGAGCTTCATATTCTGTCTCATTGTTTATTGCAGAAAACTAAAAGTATAGTGCATACTCGGTGATGACCCCTTCGAGATTGATCTGGATCAGTCCAGCACCTGCACCGGAAGTATTGGAAGAGCCATCCACATACAAGGCCCAGAAACCTTTGAAAAGGTCTGCCCTTTCTTTGAAGGAGCTTGGCTGCAACCATAGAATGCTGACCTCATTCTGCTCAGATTCGGCATCATCCAGGATCGTGCATTCAACTATAAAATCAGTCAGTATCTGAACTTTGATTGGCGGCTGAGGTTGATAGTTGATATCGAACTCTGTCAGCTTAATAACCCACTTTGCTATTCTTCTAGAGGCATCTATTTGATGAAAAACTATCTTGATTGGTTGATCAGTGAGAAGTGTTATGGTATGCCCTTAAAAGTAGGGCCAAAGTCTCCTGGCTGCAATTAGAAGAGTGTAAGTTAATTTTTTTAATTTAGTGTACCTGATCTCTGCATCTCTCAAGACTCGACTCATGTAATAAATCGATCGTTGCACTTTTGCCTCTTCCTTGACCAGGACCGCTGCCAGGGCTGTAGGAGAGACTGTCAGGTATAGAAATAATTCTTCTCGAAGCTCGAGCTTTGCCAATAGTGGGGGTGAACCGAGGTAGCTCTTGAGTTCTTCGAATGTTTATTGGTACTCAACCGTCCAACAAAAATTTTTTGGTTGCTTGAGGACATGGAAGAAGGGTAAACACCACTCGGCCAACTTCGAGACAAAGTGATTTAAGGATGCCATCTTTTCAGTCAGGTGCTGGACTTCCTTTATTGATTTTGAGGTGGTCATCTCCTAGATGGCCCAAATCTTCTTCGGATTAGCTTCGATCCCCCATCTTAAGACCATGAACCCCAAGAATTTTCTTGAGGTCACTCCGAAGGTGCATTTAGTTGGGTTCAACTTCATCTTGTACCTTCGAAGGACATTGAAGATCTCTTTAAGGTCGGCAATGTGATTGGATGAGGTCCGACTCTTGTTAAGCATATCGTCCACATAGAATTTCATGTTGCGGTCGATCTGCTTCTTGAAAATCTTATTGACCAGGCGTTGATAGGTTGTGCCTGTATTTTTAAGCCCAAATGGTATGACCCTATAACAATAAAGACCACGGTTAGTAATAAAAGCAATTTTCTCCTCATCCTTTGGTACCATCTAGATTTGATTGTAGTCGAAGAAGGCATTCATGAAGGTGAGGAGCTCATAGCCCGAGGTTGCATCCACCAGTTGATCAATTTTAGATAGGAGATAGCTATCCTTTGGGCAAGCCTTGTTCAGCTTATTGAAGTCAATACACATTCTCCACTTACCGTTGGCCTTCTTGACTAGACCACATTGGAGACCCAACTTGGATAGTGGAATTCTCAGATGAATCTGGCTTTGAGGAGCTTATCCACTTCCTCCGCTGTTGTCTTCTATCTTTCTAGTGCATGGCCTTGAATTTTCTCTCTCACTTGCCTGTACTTAGGATCGATGGCCAACTGATGTTTCATGACTTCGGCATCAATTTTTAGCATATCTGCTAGGACCCAAGTGAAGACATCAGCATTCTTTTGTTAGATATATGTGCCCTAGAAGTCAAAATTGGCTGACACTTGTAAAACACTTCTAGGAGCAAAATTATAATTTTAACTATAATCAATAAAATGGGTTATTTTCTATCACATATGTGTATTTAATGTCTGTGATACATCCTTTGAGTTAATGGTAATGATAATTCATATTTTCAAAAGTTAAAAATTTAAGATAGGAATAATCATTATTAACTCATAAAATGCTTCCGACCATAGGATTATTACGAGGATGGTGATTGATCCGGAAGGTTGGTGTACAATCGCTTCTTTTTAGTAGATGAGTCTTGAGTCTATGGTGTGGAGACACCAGAGCAAGAGTATAGGTACTCGTTAGAGAACGAGGGCACTGAGCATGACCACCTCGAGTAGTCATTAGGAAGTCAACCTTCTCATCAATGACTGACTCAATGCTACAGTGGTGTGTCTGGTTCTTTGATCTGAGGTACATCGGTAGTTCACCTTGAGGGTGTTATAGTTTGACTACACCATAACTCAATCTCCTAGCCATTCGGAACCCTGAGGTGTATGTTGGCTATAGCATGTTCATTGTAGAAACTGGATTGCATCAAGATGGAATCTATCTACCTCGGTGGTAGAGAAGCAGCCCTATGATGATCATAAGAATCAAGTTTAGAAGTCCATGGCCATGGTAGAGTGAAATAATAGAAAGAGTTTCTATTTAGATTTTCACATCGGACTTGAATCGAATGATTATATCATATGATAGAAACTAGGGTTTGACGAGTTCACCTTAACCCTAATCTAATCGGATCTCAAGATAGAAGAACTTAATCACATAGGTGGCTGATGGGTTGCCACCATATATTGCTAGGTGTCACTGGTGGATTTTGGGAGCAATTAGAATGATTTAGATGATCGATCATTCTAGCTGTTCGAATTAGAAGAGTTCTGATCCATCGAAAGGAGTTTCGATGATGTCGATGATAGAGATTATGACATATCCCATTACCATATAGAACTAAACCTAACTGGATCACCCAAACAAGAATTTGAATCTGGTGATCATCAATTAAACTGATCCAGTTCAATTGATTTGAATGAGATTTAATTAGGTTCAAGGAAATCATGCTAGCACTCGATTGAACCTAACATTCTTCTTTTACTATCATAAATAGTTGTTCTAACTGAGCCAAAGGAGTTTGTGCTCGATCAAAGACCTTCAAGTGGTCTGACTAGAGCCTATCCAGGTCAAAAGGGTTGTCTTATTTTGTAAGACAATACCTGCCATTTTTGGTCATCTGCCATTTCTCGACCTTTGACTTTGGTCAAAAGTTGACCTTTGATTGGTCAAATGTTGACCATTGATACTTTGACTTTTGTCCACGTATTATGCCCCTATTGGAGAGTTGGTGGGGGCTTGTCCACCCATCAGAAACTGGCAAGGAGGAGGGCGCACGCCAAGGAGGAGGGCACACGCCAAGGGTGGCGTGCGCCCAAGCTTGGGGCGCCCAGGAGTCTCTATTGGATAGGGACTCCATCTCCTTATTGGATTCTGATTAGACTCCTCCTAAGAACCAACTTTAACTGATCTTAGGTGCCATCTAAGGATGAATCCAAGGGACTCTATTTCCACCAATCAGATTTAGATCTGATTTCATAAAGGGTTGTGATTGGTTAGGATAAAGAGGAGTTGGGTGATGCATAGTCTATAAATAAGATTTGGTGCCCAACTCAAAGCATTGACACAATTCTCTATGGCCCAAGGCTGCCTCTCTCTTCTTTCTCCATGTCAAGTTCATCTTCTCCCTCTCCTCTCCATGCCTAAAGAAGTTTGGGGTCTAAGTTGGTGCAATCTAGGCGAGAGAAAGGCGACAGAAAGCTAGAAGGCTGTGCTACTACAAAGGACAACTACTGATCTTCGAAAGCTATTTTGAAGATCCTCCAAATCAGATTCCGATATGATTTTTGGAGACATGATAGAGAAGAAGAGGATCTCTAGATTCGGTTTGAGTGGATACCGATAGAGGCCAAGCACTTGCATGGCTTGTTCCAGAATCTTCCGCTGCTTACAGGATCATCAACGGGTAATCGGATTATCCTACATCAAGGTAAATTAAATCTGATTTAATTTATCTATATTTTATTTTAATTATTAAAATAATAAAAATAAAATCTAAAACATCTTAAATCTGATTTGAATCAAAGAAAAAAGTTTTTGAAATATATCTCTTGATCCGATCAGATCTGAACGAACCTGGTCTGAGAAATCAGGATTTTCCTTCAACTGGTATCAGAGCCAAGGTTCTAAAGTATTTAGATCTAATTTTAAATTTATTTTAATAAAAAATAAGTGATTTTAGATGTCACATGAGATGTGATCAGATCTGAAATCAAAAAAATTAAAATTAAATAATTTGGATCTAAGATTAGAAAATATGCATGACTAGTTCTAAAATAGAATAGTTCTATAGAATAGTCTTGCATGTTTACAATTTAATTTGATTAAATCATATTTTAGATCTATTTATTTACTATTTTTTGATATTATAATTATTATAATAACATCTAAAAAATAGCAAATAAAAATTATTTAATTTTAACATCATATGAGATATGATTGATGCATGTCTAGACTAGTTGTAGAATAGTTCTACATAGTTGTCTAGATTAGAGTTTATTTTGATAAGATCAATTTAAATCTAATTTTTTAGATTATTATGAGATAATTTAGATCTGAAAATATGCATGATTCGATACATGAGATGTATGCAAAATATGCCATGATTAGATCTAATTTGTATATGAGATATATGATATAGATCTAAAATTGTTTTGTAGTATTACATGTTCCTGATTAAGGCGTTCCTCTTAGCCGTCCGGTCATAAGAATGAAGAAGGATTTAAAGACCCTCTCCTCCCATCCGATGGAGTGTTCTTATGACGTGTAGGGGTGCTACGCATTTCGTCCTTAATCAGAAACCCAAAACTTACTTTCTGCAAAATCCCTAGATCCTGAAATCCCTAGGATTTATTGTGCATATTTTATTTATGAATCCCTACTTAATTAAGAATTAAGATTATGAAATATTAATTAGGTCTAAAATTAAGAATTTTAGATCTAAGACATATTCATAATACTGGGTTCGGGCTTGGGTAGCTCAATTAGGTCTAAGCGGTTGATCAAACCGAATCAAGAGTTGGTTAGATGGGATCAACAATGCTTAAATTGACCAGCCTAATAGGATTAAGTCTGGGTCAAGATCGAGTCACGATCAAGCAAGACCTAATTAGGCTCAGAGGTTAGAGTCTGGATTGTAGGCTAACCCAATTGGTTCTGGCTCAATAATTTGGTGTCTAAGGTAAGTTTGGCAGATACGACCGACTGATTTTTAATTGGAAGCTACTCGATCTGAATGCATTCTTGTACGAGTTAATGGCATATCCCTTCCATCGGTCTCACTTACCTGGCCATATCTATTGACTCAGTTCTGATTTGAGGTGGTCAATAATCCGAGCTAACCCATGCCACTAGGTTAGTCATAATTGTTATGACTATGACAAGTCTAGTTTAATGAGACCTGAATCAATTCTTCCTAAGAAAAGATTAAGTCTGAGGTCTTCCACCATTGTAGATGTGCGGGCCCTTCCCAGGGTTGATTGTTCTCGACTGGATACAGTGGCTCAGTTGCACCGAGAAGACGCAACCATGTCTATTAGGCATTGGATGCTATGGGCTGGAGGATGAGTTGGGCTCAATATTTCGGATACGGTGAGAGACTCAATTAGGAATCCAGTCTGCGCAAATGGTGGGTCTGACTTAACTAAGGAGTGGATCAATATTTCAAATACGGTGAGATTCATGAATTAGAGACCAAGTTTGGATGCACCATGATTAGAGAATCATTGAACAAGAGTTGTTCACTCATTGGCTAACCCATCATCAATAATTGTTAGGTGAGGTGATGAGTCAGTTGGTGAGACCGCACCACCCACTAGAAATCATTAATCATGGAGATTTTTGCATCTCTATAGAGGGAGTGTAGGGATCCAAGAAAATAGTGGGAGCTAATTTGTTTAAAAATAAAATCTCTAAATAAATTGGTCAAGTCATAATTATAGTATCTAACTAGAATCTTTGACTCTCTACAGAAAAATGTCTGCGTCCAATCCATTAGTACGTATCCTAGACACACATAGACTGACCAGACCCAATTATAAAGATTGGCTCAGGAACTACAAAATCATTTTGGGTTTTGAGAAGTTAACCCATGTATTGGACCAGGACCCTCCCACCTTACCAGCCCATCCATTTGCTGAATAGAGAGCATCTCTAGAAAAATGGATAGATGAAGATAATAAGGCCAGATATTATATGTTGGGCTCGATGTCTGATGAGCTCCAGCACCAACATGAAGATATCAAGACTGCTCGCCAAATGTTGGCTCACCTGCAAGAGATGTTTGGTGAACAGAGTCGCGCAGCCAAGTATCAAGTCACGAAATGACTTTTTAAGGCTAAGATGCATGATGGGCAGTCAGTCCAAGATCACTGTCTGATGATGATCAAGGACTTGGAAGAGCTTGAGAAGCTCGGTGTGAAGTTAGACTTGGATCTATAGAACGATGTTATTCTGCAATCCTTGACTGATGCATATGGGCAATTCATCATGAATTACCACATGCATAAACTTCAAAATTTCTTGGCTGAATTAATGAATATGCTGGTCACCGCTGAGCTTTCTATGAAAGGTTCTAAAGGCTCAGTTCTTGCTATGGAAAGGACTTCTTCCAAAAGAAAGTCTTCTAAAAAGAAAAAGAAGTCTGCAAAAAAGCAGAAGATGGAAGGAGGAAAGAAGAAGAAGGCAGAACTGAAGAAGAAGGCCGCTATCAAAGACCAGTATTTTCATTGCAACAGCGATGGCCATTGGAAGTGGAACTGCCCTACTTACCTGGCCACCCTGAAGAACAAGAAGGAAGGTCCTTCTGGAGGTATGCTCGTTATTGAGTCTAACCTTATGGTTTCTTCTGCATCCAGTTGGGTGCTTGACTCTGGTTCTAGTGCTCATCTATGCACTTCCATGCAGGGTCTTGAGGATAGCAGGAGGCTGAGGGATGGAGACATGATCCTACGCATCGAAAATGGAGCAAGAGTTGCTGTAGTAGCCATGGTGGAACATATCCCTCTTCGATTACCATCTGGTTTAGACTTAGTTTTGAAAGACTGTTATTATGTGCCTGCAGCTAGCAGGAATTTGATTTCTATTTCATGCTTAGCACTAGAAGGCTATGTGATTACCTTCTTTAAGGACCATTGTAACATTCTTTATGAAAGAAATAAAATTGCAAATGGTTTTCTTATTAATGGTCTTTATCAGCTACATATTGATGTATCCTATTCTAACTATCGAGCAAAACGTGAATGCCAAACGACCTAGGGATAGTCCAAATGATAGGTATCTATGGCACCTGAGATTAGGTCATATAGCAGAAGATAGGATCAACAAATTGGAGAAAAATGGGCTATTGAGTCCATTGACTTCCGAGTCATATCCAACTTGTGAATCTTGTCTTCAAGGCAAAATGACTAAACTCCCTTTTGTTGGACATGGGGAAAGGGCCACAGATCTCCTTGCCCTAGTACATACTGATGTGTGCGGCCCATTTGATGTGCCGGCTAGAGGCAATTTTGTCTACTTCATTATCTTTATCGATGATCTGTCTAGGTATGGGTATGTGTATCTTATGAGACACAAGTCTGAAGCTTTTGAAAAGTTCAAAGAATTCAGACATGAAGTAGAAAAATAAATTGAAAAATCCATTAAGATTCTTCGATCAGATCGAGGAGGTGAATACCTTAGCCAGAAATTCCTAGACTATCTCAAGAAAAATGGCATAGTCTCTCAATGGACTCCACCAGGAACACCTCAACTCAACGGAGTTTCAGAATGGAGAAATCAGGACTCTATTGGATATGGTCCGATCCATGATGAGCTTCACAGACCTTCCTAATTTTCTTTGGGGACACTCATTGTTAACTTCAATTTATCTACTGAATAGGGTTCCCTCTAAAACCATTCCTACCACACCGTATGAGATATGGCATGGTAAGAAACCAAGTCTGAGTCATCTCAGAATTTGGGGTTGTCCGACTCATGTCAAAAGACAATAAACGGACAAGTTAGAGTTTAGATTCCTTCAGAGCTTGATTCATAGGATATCCTAAAGAGTCATTAGGATACTATTTCTACATTCCAGAAGACCACAATGTGATTGTGAGTCGACATGCCATCTTTCTTGAAAAATAGTTTATTCAAGATAGCGGCATTGGAAAGTAGATTAAGCTTGATGAGAAAGTCTCACAAGTACAACGAGCTAAGGACCAATTGGAACCAAATCAGGTTGAGCCAATAAGAACACTACCTCCTCCACCTCGTAGATCGAAAAGAGTTTTCCCATCCCCCTGAAAGATACTTAGGTATTATTTCAGAGAAAGTAGAGAAAATGTTCCTCGTAGGTAATGGTGCTCATGGTGATGATCCCAAAACCTACAATGAGGCGATATCAGATATCGACTCCGAAAAATAGCTAAAGGCAATGCAGTCAGAAATTGACTCGATGCACTCAAACCAAGTCTAGACCTTGGTAGATCCACCAGAAGGTATAGTACCTATTGGGTGTAAATGGATCTTCAAGAGAAAGATTGGTGCAGATGGAAATGTGGAGACATTCAAGGCTAGACTAGTGGCAAAAGGTTATAGTCAACGCAAAGGCATTGACTATCAGGATACCTTTTTTCCAGTGGCTATGCTAAAATCCATCCGCACATTGCTTGCCATTGTAGCCTATTTCGATTATGAAATATGGCAAATGGACATAAAAATGACATTCTTAAATGGATATCTTGAGGAAGATATCTATATGGAACAGCCGCTAGGTTTCACATCCAGTGATACTGATCACAAGGTTTGCAAGCTGCAAAGGTCCATATATGGACTTAAGCAAGCATCTCGGAGCTGGAACACTCGTTTCAATGATGTGATCAAAATATTTGATTTCATCAAAAATGAAGAGGAACCGTGTGTCTTCAAAAAGGTCAGTGGGAGCGCTGTTGTCTTCCTCGTATTGTATGTGGATGACATCCTCCTTATTAGGAATAATATTTTTATGTTGACGATAATTAAAATATGGTTGTCCAAGGAATTCTTCATGAAAGACCTAGGTGAAGCATCCTTTATTCTAGGAATTAAGGTCTATAGGGATAGACCAAATAGGATGCTAGGACTTTCACAGAAGATGTACATAGAGGAAGTACTAAAGAGATTTAGTATAGAAAACTCTAAGACGGTATTAATACCCTTCAAATATGGTATTCATCTTTCCAAGAAGATGTGCCCTAATACACCTGAGAAAATAGAACGCATGAGCAAGATCCCTTATGCTTCTACAATAGAGAGCCTCATGTATGCCATGCTATGTACACGACTTGATATAGCCCATGCTGTGAGTGTCACAAGCAGATATCAGTCAAATCTAGGTGAAGAACATTGGACTTCCATGAAATATATCCTTTAGTACTTAAGAAGAACTAAGGATATGATGTTGGTCTTTGGTAACAGAGAACTCCAAGTCCAGGGATACATAGACTCGAATTTCATGTCCGATGTAGATGATCGAAAGTCAACATCTGGGAGTCTGTTTGGGTGCAATGGTGATGCTATTAGCTGGAAGAGTTTCTAGCAAATCGTGATAGCAGATTACACCATGGAAGCAGAATATATCGCTGCATCAGAGGCTGCGAAGAAAGCATTCTGGTTTAAAAAGTTTGCTGCAGAAATCGGAGTAATGCCATCAGATGGCATTCCTCTATACTACGATAATTATGGCACCATAGCCCTTGCTAAGGAGCTGAGGTCTCATCAGAAATCTAAGCACATTGAGCGGCGATACCACCTCATCCGTGATTACCTCGAGAAGGGTTACGTCAAGATCAAGAGAGTCAATTTTGCAGACAATGCGGCAGACCCACTTACAAAGCCGTTGGGACAAGAAAAAGTCGAAGCCCATCTTGAGAAGATGGGACTTAGACTTGTAGCCAATTGGCTTTAGGATAAGTGGAAGATTGTTAGATATATGTGCCCTAGAAGCCAGAATTGGCTGACACTTGTAATACACTTCTAGGGGCAAAATTATAATTTTGACTATAATCAATAAAATGGATTATTTTCTATCACATATGTGTATTTAATGTCTGTGATACATCATTTGAGTTAATGGTAATGATAATTCATATTTTCAAGAGTTGAAAATTTAAGACATGAATAATCATTATTAACTCATAAAATGCTCCCGACCATAGGATCATCACGAGGATGGTGATTGATCCGGAAGGTTGGTGTACAATCGCTTCTCTTTAGTAGATGAGTCTTGAGTCTACGGTGTGGAGACACCAGGAGCGAGAGTACAGATGTACTCGTTAGAGAACGAGGGCACTGAGCGTGACCACCTCGAGTAGTCATTAGGAAGTCTACCTTCTCGTCAATGACTGACTCGATGCTGTAGTGGTGTGTCTGGTTCTTTGACCTGAGGTGCATCGACAGTTCACCTTGAGGGTGTTATAGTTTGACTACACCATAACTCGGTCTCCTAGCCATTCGGAATCCTGAGGTGTATGTTGGCTATAGCATGTTCATTGTAGGAACTGGATTGCATCAAGATGGAATCTATCTACCTCGGTGGTAGAGGAGCAGCCCTATGATGATCATGAGAATCAAGTCTAGAAGCCATGGCCATGGCAGAGTGAAATAATAGAAAGAGTTTCTATTTAGGTTTTCACATCGGACTTGAATCGAATGATTACATCATATGACAGAAACTAGGGTTTGACGAGTTCACCTTAACCCTAATCTGATCGGGGCTCAAGATAGAAGAACTTAATCACATAGGTAGCTGCACCAAGAGGTTCGCATTCAGCTCTGATGGGTTGCCACCATATACTGCTAGGTGTCACTGGTGGATTTTGGGAGCAATTAGAATGATTTAGATGATCGATCATTCTAGCTGTTCGAATCAGAAGAGTTCTGATCCATCGAAAGGAGTTTCGATGATGTCGATGATAGAGATCATGACATATCCCATTACCATACAGAACTGAACCTAACTAGGTCACACAAATAAGGGTTTGAATCTGGTGATCATCAATTGAACTGATCCAGTTCAATTGATCTGAATGAGATTCAATTAGGTTCAAGAAAATCGTGCTAGCACTCGATTGAACCTAACGTTCTTCTTTTACTATCATAAATAGTTGTCCTGACTGAGCCAAAGGAGTTTGTGCTTGATCAGAGGCCTTCACTTGGTCTGACTAGAGCTTGTCCAGGTCAGAAAAGGGTTGTCTTACTTTGTAAGATAATACCTACCATTTTTGGTCACCTATCATTTCTCGTCCTTTGACTTTGGTCAAAAGTTGACCTTTGACTGGTCAAATGTTGACCATTGATATTTTGACTTCTATCCACATGTCGTGCACCTATTTGAGAGTTGGTGGGGGCTTATCCCCCTGCCAGAAACTGGCAAGGAGGAGGGCGCACGCCAAGCCCTAGCTTGAGGCACCCAGGAGTTCCTGTTGGATAGGGACTCCATCTCTTTATTGGATTCTGATTAGACTCCTCCTAAGAACCAACTTTGACTGGTCTTAGGCATCATCTAAGGATGAATCCAAGGGACTCTATTCCCGCCAATCAGATTTAGATCTAATTTCACAAAGGGTTGTGATTGGTTGGGATAAAGAGGAGTTAGATCACGCATAGTCTATAAATAAGACCCTGCGCCCAACTCAATGCATTGACACAATTCTCTACACCCCAAGGCTGCCTCTCTCTTCCTCCTCCATGCCAAGTTCATCTTCTCCCTCTCCTCTCCATGCCCAAAGAAGTTTGGGATCTAAGTTGGTGCAATCTAGGTGAGAGAAAGGCGACAGAAAGCTAGAAGGCTGCGCTGCTGCAAAGACAACTGCTGATCTTCGAAAGCTATTTTGAAGATCCTCCAAATCAGATTCAGATCTGATTTTTGGAGATGTGACAGAGAAGAAGAGGATCTCTAGATCTAGCCTGAGTGGATATCGGTAAAGGCCAGGCACTTGCGTGGCTAGATCCAGAACCTTTCGCTGCTTACAAGATCATCAACGGGTAATAGGATTACCTTATATCAAGGTAAATTAAATTTGATTTAATTTATCTATATTTTATTTTAATTATTAAAATAATAAAAATTAGATCTGAAATATTTTAGATCTGATTCAGATCAAAGAAAAATTTTTTTAAAATATATCTCTTGATCCGATCAGATCTGAATGAACCTAGTCTGGAAAATCAGGATTTCCCTTCATCTTTTGCAAGAAGGCAATGAGATGCTCTCGGACTTCATCTTCGAAGTTAGAGCCGATCTGCATTGTATGCTCCATGCTTTCATCATTCAAAGGGATGATTACAAGATCTTCCATGGGCTCACCCCGCTCCTCAGTAAGATCATTATGGACATCCAGTCCATTAACTGGGCAAGGGTCAGGATGGCTACCCTTTTGTAAGGCGATGGAGTAACAGTACCTTACCAAGGCCCAATCTCTCCTGATCTTCTCGATTCCATAGCTTGTCAGGAACTTCACTTTCAAGTAGTAGATCGACACCACAGCCCAGAGTGCATTTAGACCTAGTTGGCCGAGAATTACGTTGTAGACTGATGGAGCCTTCACTATCAAAAAGTCGACCTGTGCTTTGGCTCACTTTGAGTATTGCCCCGTAGTCATAGTTAGTGTTATTATTCCTTCAACTAGCACAACATCACTAGTGAAGCCTATCAACGAAGAGTTCATAGGTCCCAGGTGGTTATTGGGTATAGACATTTTAGAAAAAGCATCATAAAATATGATATTGGCAGAGCTTTCATTATCTACTAAAATATGGCATATATCATAGTCAGCAATGTTTAAAGAGATTACAACTGTATCATTATGCGGAAACTGAACTCCTTGCATATTTTCATCAGTGAAAGCTATAGGCTCCTCAGTTCTCCATCTCTTCACAGGCTTTGCTGATCCACTGGCCTCCCCTCATCAAATTCTTCCAAAGATGGTGTTGATGATGCCAAGCGGTGGTCGATCTCCTTGCTGCTCCTCCCTCCTTGATGGTTCTAGTGATAGAGGGCCCTCGACTAATCCTCCCATCCTTTAGGCTAATGTCGTAGGAATTGGCCGAGCTTGCCTTGCCTAATGAGCTCCTCGATTTCATCTTGGAGCTGAATACATTCTTTAGTATCATGACCGTGATCACAATGATAGAGGTACTACTTATTGGGATTGCACTTGCTAGGATGAGTGCACATCTTCTCCAGCCTTGGCAGCTACTCCTTGATCTCCATCAGAACCTGGATTTTTGGAGCGTTAAGAGGGGTGTAGTTATGGAACCTTCTGAGGGGGGAGCCCCGTCATGCCCTTCTGTCAGGACTTCATTGCCTCCAAGCTCAAGGAGGAGTTTGGGCTCACTTGCACTCAGGGAGAGTTCGGAAGCATTGTCGAGCTTCATTCAACTTTTCTTCTACTATGGGCATACTTGATTCGCTCGCTCGTCATTTTTCAGTCCGAGCTAGCATATCAGCAAAATCTCTAGGATACTTCTTCTTCAGAAAGAATAATAGATCATTCTTCTGAAGGCCATCCTTCAGTGCGGCCATGGCAACAGATTGATCTAGGTTTCGAACCTTGAGAGCAGCGATGTTGAATCAGGTGATGTAGGCCTAGATGGACTCTCCTTTCTTTTGCTTGATGTTGATAAGAAAGTCAGATCCTCGTCGGGGATGCCGGCTGCAAACAAAATGAGTCGCAAATAGCTGGCTTATCTAATCAAAAGAAAAGATAGTATCTGACTTAAGGGCCGAGTATCGATTTCTCGTTGCTCCCTTTAGGATAGATGGGAAAGCTCAACACAGAATGGCATCTGGCGTGCCATGGAGTAGCATCATCGTTCGAAAGATCTCTAGGTGGTCAATCAGATCAGCAGTCTCGTTGTAGCTCTTGAATTAGGAGAGCTTGAAGTTTTGTGGGATGGATTCCTGCATGATTTATTGAGAGAAAGGAGGATTGGTGCAGATATCATTACCATGAGAGGAGGAAGTATGGTGGAGTTCCTCGATCCATTGATTTATTTCTTGTAGCTTTCAGTCTAGGAGATACTTACGGTTGCATATCTCTAAAGTCTTATGGCTGAATGGGGGCAAAGTCCCCTCGGAGGTTGAATCATGATCGGAGCAGGGACTCTCTGCCCTCTGCTTCCCCTTTTTGGAAGTCGTAGGCCGACTCGCCCAAGTCAGCTGCCCCCAGATTGGGTTCTGGGATTCTAGCGAGGCTCGTTTTGGCTGGACAGGCACCGAAGGCCATTGCTGTTACATGGTTTGCACTGCTTCAGTGAGGCCCCTAACCTACTGGACCAGTAGGTTGAGCTACTCTGCATCCACTATTGCAACCAACGAAGCTCGAGATACTAGAGATGAAATAGGAGCGAGTAGATCTAGATGAGATCTGGCTATGGAGGTGGTTGACTGTCAGATGGGAGCCTTCCTGGGAGGCATCCTCGAGAGACTAGTTGAAGAAGAAGAACCTAGAGGAGAAGAAGAAGAAAAAGAAGCTTTCGCTAAGTACTCCTTTAAGAATAAGGAAACCTTTACAAATGGGGCCCTCCTTCTAGCATCAATTATGTTGGTACAAAATTTGGTTGATGTCAGAATCAGTGCTGGAGTCAGAGAGGATGAGGTCGTCGCTGGTGACTTACAAAATAAGTCTCGCCCAAAGTCGAAGGTGGTGGCTCTGGCAAGATCTTCCGATGATCAAGTCAGCTCTTTCGGCCAATAGAAATGGAATACTCAAAAAAATTTTGATAGAGTTTCAAGAAGAAGAATGAGAGCTTAGGAAAGAGAGTATATCTGGAGGACCTCTTAAATAGATAGAGCTTGTAACAAACTAATAGTAACAGCCGCAATCGCTTACTAGTGGATCGTTCAGGGCCACGTAAAGTTTGTTATGGAGGATACTGTCTGCTGTCACGACGTGCTAGCCTATTAGGACCTGACAGCTGAAGTTTGGATAAGGTAGCTATAGGCGATGAACGATTTCTAGTTATCCTTATTCTAGAGGGGCTCGAAGGTTATCGAGCTTGACTGTGTGTAGGCTGTTGCTTGCTATATCAGGGTCATGTGTCGAGATCCTTTTGGGCTGCTGGAAGGGGTCCGGATAGAATCCTGCTGAAAATATCTAAGAGAAGCTCGATCGAGTGGAGCCCTTTGGGTAACTGAAAGGAGAAGTCTAGGAGGAGTTTGACTATAGCAGGAGTCCAAGAGGAGTTTGACTGTCGGAGAGGTCCGACAGAAGAAGAAATCTTGGAGGAGTTTGACTATAGGAGAAGTCCGAAAGGAGATCAACTAGTGGAGAAGTTTGGGAGGAGTTTGACTATATAAGAAGTCCAGAAGGAGTTCGACTGATGAGAAAGTCTAGGAGGAGTTTGACTGTAGGAGAATTTTGGAAGGAGTTCGACTGATGGAAAAGTCTGAAAGGAGTTCGACTATAGGAGAAGTACGAAAGGAGTTCGACTGGCGGAGAAGTCTGGGATGAAGAAAAATCTCATTTTTTGCCACAGGATCATGCAGATCTAATTCGATCTAGAGTGAATTTTTCTAAAAATTATTAAATGATCCAATCAGATCTAAGAGTTCTTAGATTTAACCATGGTGATCTAATATTAAAAATTAAAATAAAATTAAATCAGATTTAATTTCTAACCTTGTTTGGGTAATCTGATTATCCTATGATGATCCTGATCTTTTCTGAGGTTCTGGAAGGAGCCACGCACGCGCTCGGCCTCTATCGATATCCACTCAGGAAGGATCTAAACATCATCTCCTCATGAAACTTTCCTCCAAATATCAAACCTGAATCTAGTCTGAAGAACCTTCAAAATAACTTCTGAAGGTAGCTTGTCCGTCTCATGAATATCGTCGCGTAGATGCTGAACTTTTCACAAATTTTGATTGGATCTTCTTCTCTTATTTGCACACAACCTTCGGCACATAGAAGAAGGGAAGCGAGAGGACCAAAGGGGGCATGGAAGATGGAAGGGGTGGTAGCATATGGACGTGGCAATCAGAATTCCCCCAAGGGCCTTATGTGCAGGTATTTTTTATACAAGTTCCTTGCACCATCTAGACTCCTTAGTGATCAAGCAACTCTTTTGCTTGATTATCTAGGACTCCAATCTGATAACCCATATTTCCCACCTGATCTTTATCAGGTTTTGTCACCCAAAACTCTTCCCAAGTTGGCAAGAAGAAAGGATAAGGAGGAGTCTATGGCACATGGGACTCCTCCCTTCAAGAGTTTGATCCAAATCAAACTCTATTAGAAACCCAATCTAGGCACCACTAAAAATCACAAAATTGAGCTCACCCAAAGTATGACTTGAGCCCAATCACATATCCAAAAATTAGAGCAAAATTATTTCCAAAGAATTTTCTAGAAGCCTATGATTAGGTAACCTTCAGTTCTCTCAATTAGGTCAACTTTTGATCCTAGTCCAATTTCACCATGAATGGATTTAATTTCTACAATTAGTCTAACATGGATAGATTCCAATTAGATAAAATTAAACCCATTCAAGATATAAGAATGAGTCAAATCAAATTTAACTTAGTTGCGATGAATCAAAAAGATTACAAAAGTAGAAAGTTAGGCTCATTCGTATGCTAGCACGATTATCTTGAACCTTATTGGATCTTATCCAAATCAATCAAACTGGGTTAGCTCAATTGATGACATCCAAACCGAAATCCTTATTTGTGTGATCCAATTAGATTTAGTTTTGTATGGTAATGAGATACATCATAATCTCTATCATCGACATCATCAAAATACCTTTCGATGGACCAGAACTTTTCTAATTCATACAATTAAAATGATCGATCATTAAAATCATTCTAATTGCATCCAAAATTCACCAGTGACACCTAGTAGTATATGGTGGCAATCCATCAAAACTAAAAGCAAACCTCTTGGTGCAGTTACTTGTGTGATTGGGTTCTTCTATCTTAAGCTACGACAAGATTAGGGTTAAGGTGAACTCGTCAAACCCAACATCTGCCATATGAATTAATTATTCAATTCGAGTCCAATGTAAAACCCTAATAGAAACCCTTTCTATCATCTTCACTTTGCCATGGCTATGAGCTTAAGGATTCAATCTCATGATTATCATAGGGCTACTCCTCATCTACCGAGGTAGAAAGATCCCCTATTGGTATAATCCAATTCCTTCAATGAACATGCTATAGCCAACATACACCTCAGAGTTTTGAATGGTTAGGAGATTGAGTTATGGTGTAGTCAAACTATAACACCCTCTTGATGAACTATCGATGTGTCTCAGATCAAAGAACCAGACACACCACTGCAGCATCGAACTAATCATCGACGAAATGGTAGACTTCCTTATGACTGCTTGAGATGGTCACGCTCAATGCCCTCATTCTCTAACGAGTGCCTATACTCTCACTCTGATGTCTCCACATTATAGACTCAAGACATATCTATCCTAAAAAAGTGATTGTACACCAACCTTTCAAATCGATCACCATCTCCGTGATGATCCTACGGTCGGAAGTAATTTATGAGTTCATTATGAGAATTCATGTCTTAAATTTTCAACTCTTGAAAATATGAACTATCATTACCATTAACTCAAAGGATGTATCACAGAAATTTTAAATACATACTGTGATAGAAAATAACCCTTTTATTAATGTATAGTCAAAATTATAAAATTGCTCTTAGAAGTGTATTACAAGTGTCAGCCAATCTAACTTCTAGGGTACATATCTAACAAACTTCCATTTGACCTAAAGCCAATTGGCTACAAATCTAAGTTTCATCATCTCAAGATGGGCTTCGATCTTCTGCTGGCTCAATGGATTTGTCAATGGGTTAGCTGCATTATCTGTAGTGTCGACTCTTTTGACCTCGACGTATCTCTTCTCGAGGTAATCGCGGATAAGATAGTATCACCACTCAATGTTCTTAAATTTCTAGTGAGACCTCGGCTCCTTGGCTAGGGCTATGCTGCCATTGTTGTCATAGTATAGAGGGACGGCATCTGATGGCATCACTATAAGTTTTGTGATGAACTTCTTATACCAGAATGCCTCCTTTGCATCCTCCGATGCAGTGATATAATCTGCTTCCATGGTGGACTCTGCTATCACCGTCTGCATGGAATTCTTCAAACTGACAACTCCATCATTACAAATAAACAAACTTTCAGATATCGACTTTCGATCATCTATGTCTGATATAAAATTTGAGTCTATATATCCCTGGACCTAAAGTTCTCCATTACCAAAAATTAGAAACATATCCTTAGTCCTGCTCAAGTACTTAAGGATATATTTCATAGAAGTCCAGTGCTCTTCACTTGCATTCGACTGATATCTACTTGTGACACTCACAGCATGGGCAATGTCAGGTCGTGTACATAGCATGGCATACATGAGGCTTCCTATTTCCGCAGCATAAGCGATCTTGCTCATGCGTTCAATCTCTAATGTGCTAGGGCACATCTTCTTGAAGAAATGAATGTCATGTCTGAAGGGCACTTATCCTCTCTTGGAGTTTTTCATGCTAAATTTTTTTAGCACCTTCTCTATGTACTTCTTCTATTAGAGACCTAGCATCCTATTCAGTCTATCCCTATAGAACTTAATTCCCAGAATAAAGGATGCCTCTCCTCAATCTTTCATAGAGAACTCCTTAGACAACCATATTTTGACTGTAGTCAACATGGAAATATCATTCCCACTAATCTTTTCGAAAATATAGGGTTCCTCCTCATTCATGATGAATCCAAATGATTTGATTACATCATTAAAATGAGCATTCCAGCTCCGAGATGCTTGCTTAGATCCATATATGGATCTTTGCAGCTTGCATACCTTGTGATCATTATCACTGGATGTGAAAGCTAGCGACTATTCCATATAGACATCTTCCTCAAGATATCCATTTAAGAACGTCGTTTTTACAGCCATCTGTCATATTTCATAATCGAAATAGACTGCAATAGCAAGCAATGTGCGGATGAATTTGAGCATGGCTACTGATGAAAAAGTATCATGATAGTCAATGCCTTCGCATTGACTATACCCTTTCACTACGAGCCTTGTTTTGAATATCTCTACATTTCCATCGGTACCTATCTTTCTCTTAAAGATCCATTTACACCCAATAGGTACTATACCTTCAAGTGGATCCACCAAGGTCAAGACTTGGTTTGAACACATTGAGTCAATCTCTGACCTCATTGCCTTTAACCATTTCTCAAAGTGGATATCTGATATCGCCTCATCATAGGTTTTGGGATCATCACCATGAACCCCATTTTCTATGAGAAATATTTTCTCTACATCTTCTAATATAGTACCTAAGTACCTTTCAAGAGGATGGAAAATTCTTCTTGATCTATAAGGTGGAGGAGGTAGTGTCTGGGATGGATGAATCTAATTGGATTCCATAGGTTTCTTAGCTCATTTCTCATCGAAGATTTTCTCCTTGAGTCTAATTTATCTTCTGATGTCACCATCTAGAATAAATAATTTTTCAAGAAAGGTGGTATGTCGACTCACAATTACATTGTGATCTTTCAGAAGATAGAAACAATATTCTAATGACTCTTTAGGATATCCAATAAATTAAACTCTAAAGGACCTAGACTCTAATTTGTCCACCTATTATCTCCTGACATGGGTTGGACAATCCCAAATTTTGAGATGACTCAAACTTGATTTCTTACCATGCCATATCTCATATGGTGTGGTAGGAACGGTCTTAGAGAAAATCCTATTCAGTAAGTATATAGTGATCATCAAACTATGTTTCTAAAGAAACTCAGGAAGATCTGTGAAATTCATCATGGATTGGACCATATCTAATAGGATTTGGTTTCTACATTCTGAAATCTCGTTTAGTTGAGATGTTCCAGGTGGAGTCCATTGAGAGATTATGCCATTATCCTTAAGATAGTCTAGGAATTCTTGACTAAGGTATTTGCCTCCTCGATCTGATCGAAGAAACTTAATGGGTTTTTCTATTTGCTTTTCTACTTTGAGTCTGAATTTTTTGAACTTTTCAAAAGCTTCAGACTTATATTGCATCAAATATACATACTCATACTGATACAAATCATCAGTAAAGATGATGAAGTAGACATAATTGCCCCTAGCCGATACATCAAAAAGATCTCATGCATCAGTATGTACTAGGACAAGTAGATCTATGGCCCTTTTCCTATGTCCTACAAAAGAGAGCTTGGTCATTTTACTATAAAGGTATGATTCACAAATCGGATATGACTCGGAAGTCAATGGACTCAATAGCCTGGATTTCTCCAATTTGTTAACCCTGTCTTCAGCTATATGACCTAGCCTAAGATGCCAAAGATACTTATCATTTAAACTATCTCTAGGTTGCTTTGATCCTGTGGCATTTCTGATTTGCTCGATATTAAAAATAGAAACATCAATATGTAACTAATAGAGACCATTTATAAGGAAACCACTTACAATTTTATTTTTTTAAAAAAAAATATTATAATGGTCCTTAAGAAATCTAATTACATAGCCTTCCTATGCTAAACATGAAATAGAAATTAAATTTCTGCTTGCTGCAGGCACATAAGAATAGTCCCTAAGAACTAAATCTAATCTAGTCGATAATCAAAGAGGGTAGGTTTCCATGATTACAGCAGCAACTCTTGCTCCGTTCTTGATGCGTAGGATAATCTCAACATCCCCTAGCCTCCTGCTCTCCTCAAGACTCTGCATGAAAGTGCATAAGTGAGCACTAGAACCAGAGTCAAGCACCCAACTAGATGAAGAAAAAATCATAAGGTTAGATTCTATAACAAAAATACCACTAGAAGGACCTATCCCCTTCTTGTTCTTCAGGCTGGCCAGGTAAAGAGGATAGTTTTGCTTCCAGTGGTCGTTAGTGTTACAATGAAAATAGTTTTCTTTGTCAGTCTTCTTCTTCGGCTCTACCTTCTTCTTCTTCCCACCATCCATCTTCTGCTTCTTCACAAACTTCTTCTTCTTCTTTCCAAAACACTTTCTCTTGGAAGAAGTCTGCTCCACAGCAAGTATTGATTCTTTAGAACCTTTTATAGAAAGCTCAGTAGTAACCAGAATGTCATAAGTTCAGCCAAGGTATTCTAAAGTTTATGCATATGGTAGTTCATGATGAACTGCCCATACACATCAGTCAAGGACTGTAGAATTATATCAATCTATAGATCCTGATCTAACTTGATACTGGGCTTCTCAAGCTTTTCTAACTTCTTGATCATCATCATCAGACAATGATCTTCGACCAACTGTCCATCATGCATCTGAGCCTTAAATAATCTCTTAGTGACTTGATATTTGGCTGTGTGACTCTGTTCACCAAACAACTCTTATAGGTGAGCCAATATTTGGTTTCTAGTCTTAATGTCTTCATGTTGGTGCTAGAGTTCATCAGACATTGAGCCCAACATGTAATATCTGGTTTTATTATCTTCATTCATCCACTTCTCAAGGGACGTTCTTTGATCAGCAAATGGATGGGCTGATAAAGTGGGAGGATCTTGTTCCAACAAATGAGTCAACTTTTTGAAATCCAAAATAATTTTGAAGTTTCAATGCCAATCCTTATAGTTAGGTTTGGTTAGTCTATAGGTGTCCAGGATATAGGCTAGTAGATTGGATGCAGACATTTTTCTGTAGAGAGTTAAAGTTTCTAGTTAGATTTTATAATTAGACTTAATCAATTTATTTAAAAATTTTACTTTTAAATAAATTAGGCTTCCATAATTTACTCAGATCTCTATACATTCTTGGTAGAGATACGAAAATCTTCATGATTATAGATTTCTAGTGGATGGTACGGTCTAACCGACTGGCTCATCACCTCACCTAATAATTATTGGTAATGGATCAATCAATGAGTGGACAACTCTTATCCAATGATTCTTTAATCATGATACACCCAAACCTGATCTCTAATTCATGAATCTCATCGTATCCGAAATAGTGATCCACTCCTTAGTTAAGTCAGACCCAGCATTTGCAAGAATTAAATTTCTGATTGGATCCCTCATCGTATCCAAAATATTAAGCCCAATCCATCCTCCAACCCATTGCATCCAATGCCTAATTAATATTGTTGCATCTTTTTGGTGCAACTGAGCCACTATAACTAGCCAAGAACAATCAACCTCAGGAGGGGCCTGAACATCTACAATGGTGGAAGATTTAGACTCAATATTTTCTTAGGAAGATTTAATTTAGGTCTCTTTAAACTTAACTTGACTTAGTCATAACAATTATGACTAACCTAGTGGCATGAGTTGGCTCGAATTGTTTGTCACCTCAAATCAAAATTGGGTCGACAAAAATGATCAGATAAGTGAGACTGGTGGAAGGGATATGCCATTAATTCGACAAGAATGCATTCAGGTCGAGTAGCTCCCAATTAAAAATCAGTCGATCGTATCTACCAGACTTACCTTAGATACTAAATTATTGAATCAAAATTAATTGGATTAGCCTACAATCCTGGCTCGAACCATGGAGCCAAGTTAGATCTTAACTTGATTGAGTTACATCTCAATGTGATTCGATCTTGATCCAAACTTAATCCTATTAGGCTGGTCAAATCTAAGCTTTCTTTGATCCCATATAACCAACTCTTGGTTCGATTTGATCAACCACTAGACCTAATTGAGCTATCCAAGCCCGAATCCAATTTTATGAATGTCTTAGATCTGAAAATTCATAATTTCTAGATCTAATTAATTTCATAATCTTAATTCTTAATTAAATTTTGAGTTCATGAACAAAATATGTAACAAAATTCTAGAATTTTAGGATCTAAGATTTTACAGAAAAATAAGTTCTAATTTCTAATTAAGGATGAACGCGCAGCACCCCTACACGTCATAAGAATATCCCATCGAATGGTAGGAGAGGGCTTTTAAATCCTACTTTATTCTTATGATCGGATGGCCAAGAGGAACGTCTTAATCAGAAATATAATTTCTACTATAAAACTAGTTAGATCTAAATCATATACCACATATACAATTAATGATCTAACTTATATATGTTTTGCATGCATCTCATGTATCATAACTAAATTAAACATGCATGCTTTCAGATATATCATATATAATATCTGAAAAATAGAAAAAAATTGATCACATCAAATAAAACTATTCTAGACATTTTATAGAACTATTCTATAACTAGTCTAAGCATGCATCTTTCATATCTCATATGAATAAATTAAAACTCTATTTTCTATTTTCTAGATCTTGTTATAATAATTATAACTTCAAAAGAATAGAAATTAAATAGATCTAAAATTACTTTTAATCAAATTAAAAATATGATTATGCTAGACTACACATAGAACTATTCTATACCTAGTCTAGTCATGCATCTCATACATTATAGATTTAAATCATTTAATTTTAATTTTTTGATTTTAGATCTAATTACATCTGATGTGATATCTAAAATTATTTAATATCAAATCATAAATAAAAATTAAATTAGATATAAAATAGATCTGAAGAATAATGAACATAGCTCTGATACCTGTTGAAGAAAAATCTCATTTTTCATCGTAGGATCTTGCAGATTTGATTAGATCTGGGGTGGATTTTTTTAAAAATTTTTAAATGATCTAATTAAATTTAAGAGTTCTTAGATCTGATCATAATGATCTAATATTAAAAGTTAAAATAAAATAAAATTAGATTTAATTTCTTACCTTATTTGGGTAATCTGATTATCTTGTGATAATTTTGATCTTTTCTAAGGTTCTAGAAGGAACCATGCACGCATCTGGCCTCTACCGGTATCTACTTGGGTAGGATCTAGATGTCTTCTCATAAATTTTTTCTCCAAAGATCAGATCTGAATCTAATATGAAGAACCTTCAAAACAACTTCTGAAGGCAGCTTGTCTGTCTTATGAATACCATTGCATAGATGCTAAAATCTTCTCAAATTTAGATTGGATCTTCTTCTTTGATTTGCACCCAACCTTTGGCACATTGAAGAATGGGAGAGAGAGGATCAGAGGGGGCATGGAACATGGAAGGGGTAGTAGCATATGGACGTGGCAATCAGAATTCCCCCTAGGGCCTTATGCGTAGGTGTTTTTTATACAAGTTCCTTGCGCCATCTAGACTCCTAAGTGATTAAGCAACTCATTTGCCTGATTATCTAGGACTCTAATCTAATAACCCACATTGCCCACCTAATCTTTATCAAGTTTTGTCCCCCAAAACTCCTCCCAAGTTGGCAAGAAGAAAGGATAAGGAGGAGTCCATGGCGCATGGGATTCCTCCCTTCAAGAGTTTGATTCAAATCAAACTCTATTAGTAACTCAATCTAGGCACCACTAAAAATCATAAAATTAGGGTCACCCAAACTATGACTCAAGCCCAATCACATATCCAAAAATTAGAACAAAATTATTTCCAAAGAATTTTCTAGAAGCCTCTGATCAGGTGACCCTCAGTTCTCTCAATTAGGTCAACTTTTGACCCTTGTCCAATTTCACTATGAATGGATCTAATTTCTATAATTAATCTAATCTAGATAGATTCTAATCAGATAAATTTAAATTCATTCAAGATACAAGAATATGTTAAATCAAATTTAACTCAACTATGATGAATCAGAAAGATTACAAAAGAAGAAAGTCAGGATCCATCTTGTGCTAGCATGATTACCTTGATCCTGATTGCATCTTATCCAAATTAATCAAATTGGATTAGGTCAATTGATGACATTCAAACCCAAACTCTTGTTTGCGTGATCCAGTTAGGTTCAATTCTATTGGTGTAGAATCTGGTTGATGTTGAATTGAGCTGGAGTTGGAGAAGAAGAGGTCACCATCGATGACCTGCAAAATAAAGTCCCATTCGGAGTCGATGGTGGTAGCTCTGGCAGGATCCTCCGATGATCAAATCAGCTCTTCTGGCCAATAAAAATGGATTGCTCAGGCAACAATTTAGCAGAATTTTTAGAAGGAGAAGAGAGCTTAGAGAAAATGTATCTAGAGGGTCCCTTTTATAGACGGAATCTAGAGCAGACTGATAGTGACAACCATAACTGTCCGATTATGGGCCACTTAAGGCCATATGAGATTTATTATGGAGAGAGGTGTCGCCCATAGTAGATTGATAATGATAGTCGTAACCATCCAGTAGTGGGGTTTCCTGTAGCAAACTGATAAATGACAACCGTAACCATCCGGTAGTGGGGTCACCTATAGCAGACTGATAAATGATAGTCATAACCATTCGGTAGTGGACCACTCGAGGCCACATGGAGTTTGTTACAGAGAGAGATGTCCATTATCGTGATGCACCCATTCGTTGGAATTTAATAGTCAAAGTTTGGAGGAAGTAGTCGTTGGTTGGTGAAGAGCTTTAACATATATCAATTTCAGAGGAGTTTGGACTCCTAAAGAGAATAAGACTAGAGGGGATCATCTGGAAGGAATACTACTTAAAATCTATAAGTAATCCACTAGAGGAATCCGAATGGAGTTCGACTGATAGAGAAGTCTAGAAGAATTTTGGCTCTTGGAGGAATCCGACTGAAGAAAAAGTCTGAAAGAAGTTCGGCTTCTGGAGGAATCTGACGGAAGGAAAAATTCGAAAGAAGTTTGGCTGCTGGAGGAATTTGACTAAAGGAGAAGTCCGAAAGAAGTTTGGCTCTTGGAGGAATTTGATTGAAGGAGATGTCTGAAAGGAGTTTGGCTCCTTGAGGAATTTGACTAAAGGAGACGTCTAGAAGGAGTTTAGCTCCTGAAGAAATTTGATTGAAGGAGAAGTTCAAAAGGAGTTCGACTCCTCGAGGAATCCAACTGAAGGAGACGTCTGGAAGGAGTTTGGCTTCTAAAGGTATTTGACTAAAGGAGAAGTTCAAAAAGAGTTCAGCTCTTGAAAAAATTTGACTGATGGAGAAGTTCGAAAGGAGCTCGGCTCTTATAGGAATCTGACTGATGGAGAAGTCCAAAAAAAGTTTGGCTCCTCGAGGAATCCGACTGAAGGAGACGTTCAAAAGGAGTTTGGCTTTTAGAGAAATCTGCTGACTGAAGGAGATGTCCAGAAGAAGTTTGGCTGCTGGGATAATCTGACTGAAAAAGAAGTCTGAAAGGAGTTTGGCTCCTAGAGGAATTTGACTGAAGGAGAAGTTCGGAAGGAGTTTGGCTGTTGGAGGAATCCGACTAAAGGAGTGATCTAGAAGGAGTTTGGCTCCTGGAGGAATTTGACTGAAGGAGAGGTTCGAAAGGAGTTTGGCTCTTAGAGGAATTCGATTGAAGGAGATGTCCGAAAGAAGTTCGATTGCTGGAGAAATTCGACTGAAGGAGAGGTCCGAAAGGAGTTTGGCTTCTGAAGGAATCTGATTGAAGGAGAGGTCCAGAAGGAGTTCAAAGAGAAGTCCAAAAGGAGTTTGACTATTGGAGAAATTTGATTGAAGAAGAAGTTTGGCTCCTAGAGAAATCCAATTGAAGGAGAGATTCAAAAGAAGTTTGGCTCCTGAAGGAATCCGACTAAAGGAGAAGTCCGGAAGGAGTTCAGCTCCTGAAGAAATTCGACTGAAGGAGAAGTCCGAACTGAAGGAGAATGTCCGATTGAAGCTACTGAAGGAGTTTGGACTGAAGGAGAATTCTCAATCGAAGCTGTTCTATGATTACCAGTTGCATTAGGCTAAGCATCAAACTGGACTTTGATGGAAGCATAGTTTATCCCCAACAATAGTCTTCCTACTCTCGAGTTCAAAATTGAATTTAAAATTTGAAGAAAGAGAGGAGAAAAAAGCGACGGCCGAAGTCCCCGAGCTCAACCTCAATTTTTTGGAGGAGGCAAAAGACAACATGGATGCGGGACCGTCTAATGCTGTAGCCGACCTTTCCTTCAACGAGCTCGCTTCTGGCCCATTTGAACCTACCGTAGTGGTTCTCGAACTAGTTTGGGAACCTGAGGCTCATTTTTCTCTCTATCATCTTCTTATGAAATGCTTGTTGTGGATGCCGAGCTCATTATGGATGTCGGGCTTATTGTGAATGTTGAATTAGGACCTCTTCTGCAAATCAGGATAAGGTTCTATCTTTCGCATTTGATGTAGTCAGGTTATCCTAGAAAAACACGTGTAAGGACTCTCCACCAAGCTTCTTCCTTCTCCACATCTTTGGTCTACACGGTTCTAACTTTTGCTCATGTTAGGATGAGGCTTTTCTTTTGTTCTTATCATGGATTATGGGGGTGCATTAGGGGCGTCGGTAGGGCCTCTCCCTCCATCCTATCTTATATCAATGAGGTTGTCAGCTTTGCTTACATTAGGATGAGGTTCTCCTACTATTCCTAACATGGCTTGTGGGAGCGAATTTGGGCCATTGATAGGGCCTCTTCCCTCATCTCGTTTAAAATGAACGAGGCCTTTGACTGTGCTCACGTTAGCATGAGGTTCTCCTCCTATTTTGAATGGACTGTACGGGCACCTTAGGGCCATTGTCAGGCCTCTCCCCTCATCACGTCTAAAATGAACGAGGCTTTCGACTTTGCTCACATTAGGACGAGGTTCTCCTCCTATTCCCAGTGGGCTATAAGGGTACCTTAGGATCATTATCAGGGCCTCTCTCCTCATCTTGTCTAAAATAAATGAGGTCTTCGATTTTGCTCACGTTAGGATGAGGTTCTCCTCTTATTCCTATCAGGCTATAGGGGTACCTTAGGGCCGTTGTCAGGGCCTCTCCCCTCATCTCGTCTAAAATGAATGAGGTCTTCGACTTTGCTCACGTTATGATGAGGTTCTCCGCCTGTTCCTAATGGACTGTAGGGGCACCTTAAGGCTATTATCAGGGCCTCTCTCCTTTTCTCATCTAAAATGAATGAGGCCTTCGACTTTGCTCTCATTAGGATGAGGTTCTTCTTCTATTCTTAATGGACTATAGAGGTACCTTAGGGCTATTGTTTGGGCCTCTCCCCTCATCTCATGTAAAATAAACGAGGCCTTCGACTTTGCTCTCATTAGGATGAGGTTCTCCTCCTATTTCTAATGGGCTGTAGCGGTACCATAGGGCCGTTGTTAGGGCCTCTCCCCTCATCTCGTCTAAAATGAATGAGACCTTCAACTTTGCTCTCGTTAGGACGAGGTTCTCCTCCTATTCCTAACGGGCTATAGGAGCACATTAGGGCTGTTGTCAGGGCCTCTCCCCTTATCTTGTCTAAAATGAATGAGCTCTTTAACTTTGCTCACATTAGGATGAGGTTCTTCTCCTGTACCTAACGAGCTGTAGAGACACATTAGGGCCATTGTCAGGGCCTCTTTCCTCATCTCATCTAAAATGAATAAGATCTTTGACTTTGCTCATGTTTGGCAAGGTTCTCCTCCTATTCCTAACAGGCTGTATTTATCGTGAAATTAAGTTCATGGGGTAGTCCTCCTTTATCACTGGTACACAACAAAGATTATGATGTTGGAGTAGGGGGATTTCATTGTAATCAAATTATTGGTAATACATTCATAGATTTTTCAAATTTCATGGTCGAGGCAGGTCTCCCCCCCAAGTTTCTTCAAGTAGTACATCCTGGGTCAGATGACTTCCGTGACCTCGTAGAGTCCTTTCCAATTTGGGGCAAGCTTTCCTTGGCTCTGAGGCTGAGAGATAGCGGCTCGCCGAAGTACTAAGTCCTCCACTCTGAATATTTTACCTCTGACTCTGGAGTTATAATATTGGGCCACCCTTCGCCTATAGGTCGCCATCAGAATTTGGGCTTCTTCTCATTTTTCTTTTAGTAGATCGAGATTGACTCTAAGGTCCTGTGAGTTATGCTGCTCATTGAAGGCCATGACCCATGCTGATGGAAGTTTAAGCTCGATTGGGATGATTGCCTTCATTCCAAAGGCCAAGGCGAATGGTATTTCTCCAATCAGTAGCCTTTGAGCAGTTCGATACACCTAGAGGATGTGGTAGAGTTCATCCGCCCAAGCTCCTTTTGCTCTGTTGAGCCTTGTCTTGATGCCTTGCAATAGGATCCGGTTGGTCACTTCAGCTTTTTCATTTGCCTATGGGTGAGCTACCGACATGAATGGGAGATGTTAGATCCTCGTAGAACTTAGCGAACCTCATCCCAGTGAACTATCTCTCGTTGTCTATTATGAGAGTTCGGGGTAGACCAAACCGACAGACGATTGACTTTCAGATAAAGTTCTGTACCTTGGCCTAAGTAATTTTTACTAATGGTTTGGCTTCGACCCATTTGGTGAAGTAATTTATGGTAACTAGGAGGAACTTTCGTTGTCCAGATGCCACTAAAAAAGGGCCATGTATATCCATTTTTCACTGTATAAATGGCCAAGGAGCGCTTAGTGGAGTAAGCTCAGAGGTTGGCTGTCTTTGTATGTTTATATTTCTCTGACAGTGGTCATATTTTTTGACATACTTCATAAAATTCACAAGGTCGGTCAATAGTACCCTTGCCGAAGTAGTTTTTGTGATAGGAATCTAGCTCCTACATGACTTCTACAAATTCTCTCATGCACTTTTCATAATGCGAAGTCGGCCTCTGAAGGTCGGAGATATCTCAACAGCGATTGCAAATACGACCTTTTATACAATTTTCCCTCATACAAAATGTATCAGGAGGCTTGATTCCTGAGTTTTTCAGCTTCTTTCGGATCATAAGGAAGAACTCCCACTTTGAGATAGGCAACAAACGGATCAATCCAGCTTGGCTCGAGCCCCGTCTGCATAACGAGCTGCGATTCCTCTGAGCTTCGGCATTTTAGTGTTTCAAAAAATACTTCTTTGGATAGTTTGGTTGGGGCTGAAGTAGCCAATTTAGAGAGGAGGTCGGCTCTTGTATTTTCTGCCCTCAAAATTTATCGAATGCCAAAACTATCAAAGGCCAAAGTCAAATCCTTTACTTTCTCAAGGTATTTCATCATACTTTCCTCCCGTGCTTCATAGTTGTCACTAACTTAGTCGACCACTAATTGAGAATCGTTGTACACTTGAAGCCAATTTACTTTTAACTCTTGCTATTTTTAATCCAACGATCAGCACTTCATATTCGGCCTGATTATTAGTTGTAAAGAATTCAAAGCGTAGCACGTACTCGACAATGACTCCCTTGGAGTTGACTAAGACTAATCCCACACCTACTCTAGCGGAGTTGGATGAACCATCCACGTAGAAGGCCCAAAAACCTTCGAAAAAGTCGGCACTTTATTTAGGGAGGCTCCGTTGCAACCACGAGATGCTGATCTTGTTTTGGTCAAGCTCGACTTCATCTGGAATGGTGCATTCAACTATGAAGTTGGCTAGTGCTTGAGCCTTGATTGCTGGTCGATGTCGATAGTTGTGTCGAATTTTGTTAATTCAATGGTCCATTTTGTAATTCTTCCAAAAGCATCTGTTTAATGAAGGATTGCTCTGATCGATTGGTTAATGAGGAGCATTATAGCATGTACCTGGAAGTAAGGTCGAAGTCCTCTTGCTGCAATCAGAAGAGCATAAGTCAATTTTTTCAACTTTGTATAACTGATCTCAGCATTCCTTAGGATCCGACTTATGTAGTAGACTGATCATTATACTTTCGCCTCTTCTTTGACTAGGACTACCAGTAGCGCCGCAGGAGAGATCGTGAGGTAGAGAAACAGCTCCTCTTCGGATTCGGGTTTGGCCAGTAGAGGGGGCGAGCCGAGGTAGTTCTTGAGCTTGTCAAATGCCTTTCAGCATTCCTGAGTCTAGTAAAAATCTTTCAATTTTCTGAGGATTTGGAAGAAGGACATGCAGTGTTCGATCAACCTCGAGACAAAATGATTCAAAGACGCCACCTTTCTAGTCAGATGCTAAACTTTTTTGATGGACTTCGGAGTGGTCATCTCCTGGATATCTCAAATTTTCTCTGGGTTGGCCTTGATCCCTCATCTCGAGACCATGAATCCTAAAAATCTTTCTGAGGCTATTCCAAAGGCGCACTTAGTTGAATTCAGCTTCATCTTGTATTTTCTGAGTGCATAGAAAGCCTCTTCAAGGTCGGTGACATGATTGACAGTCTTTTGACTTTTGATCAGCATGTCATCAACATAAACTTTTATATTACGATCGATCTGCTCCTTGAAGATTTTATTGACCAAGCGTTGATAAGTCATGCCTGCATTTTTAAGCCCAAAGGGCATGACCCTGTAATAGCAAAGACCACGGTTAGTAATAAAAGTAGTCTTCTCCTCATCCTTCGGTGCCATCCAAATTTGGTTGTAGCCAGAGAAGGCATTCATGAAGGTGAGGAGCTCGTAGCCTGAAGTCGCATTCATCAGTTGGTCAATTCTAGGCAAAGGATAGCTATCTTTTAGACAGGCCTTGTTAAGCTTCTTAAAGTCAATGCACATCCTTTACTTGCCATTGGCTTTCTTGACTAGGACCATATTAGAGACCCAAGTCGGATAGCTAACTTCTCAGATAAATCTGACGTTGAAAAGCTTATCGACTTCTTCTGCTATTACCTTCTACCTTTCTAGTGCATGGCTTCGAACTCTTTCTTTCACTGGTTGATGCTTGGGATCAACGGCCATCCAATGTTCCATAATCTCAATGTCAATCTCAGGCATATCCATCGAAATACAGGCAAAGACGTCGGCATTCCTCCATAAAAAGGAGATGAGCTGCTCTCGAACTTCATCTTTCAGATTGGAGCTAATTTGCACCGTATGCTTCGTGTTTCCTTCATTCAGGGAGATGGTCACAAGATCTTCTATTAGTTCTCTCCTTTCTTCCGCGAGGTCATCCCGAGCATCTAGCCCGCCAACAGGACAAGGATCAAACTATTCTTTCTTTTGTAGGATAATTGAGTAGCAGTTTCTTGCCAGAGCTTGATCTCTCCTGACCTCTCCGATTCTGTAACTTGTTGGAAACATCATCTTCAAATAATAAGTGGACACCACCGACCGAAGTGCATTTAAACCAAGTCGATCAAGAATTGCGTTGTAAGCAGAGGGAGCTTTTACTACCAGAAAATCCACCTATGCTCTGAATTATTTTGGATATTGTCCAATAGCCACAGCTAGAGTTATTACACCTTCAACTGGTACTACAGCACCAGCGAAGCATACTAGGGGGGAGTTTATTGGTCCAAGCTGACTATTAGATATTGACATTTTGGAGAAAGCATCATAAAATAAGATGTCAGCCAAACTTTCATTATCAACTAGGATGCGATGTACATCATAGTCTGCTATATTTAAAAAAATTACAACCGCATCATTATGTGGGAATTATACTTCCCATGCATCTACCTCAGTGAAGGTTATGGGTTCTTCAGCCCTCTATCTTTTCACTAATCCCTAGATCTGCTAGCCTCTTCTTGTTGAAGTCCCCCAGAGATAGTGTTGATGATGTTGAGAGGCAGCCGATCTCCTTATTATTCCTTTCTCCTTTGTGGTTCTGGATATGGTAGTTCCCTCGACTGATCTTCTCATGCTTCAGACCGATGTCTAAGAAATTGACCCAACCAACCTCCCCTGATGAGCTCCTCAATCTTGTTTAGGTGCTGAATGCATTCTTCAGTATCGTAGCCATGATCATGATGGTAGAGATAGTATTTGCTAGGATTGCACTTTTTAGGATGAGTGCACATCCTTTCAGGCCTCGATAGTTGCTCCTTGATCTCCATCAATACTTGCATTTTTTTAGCATTGAGGGGGGCATAGTTGTGAAACCTTCTAAGGAGAGAACTTCTTCGTGCCCTTCTATCGAGGCTTCTTTGATGATGAGCTCGAGGAAGTGTTCGGGTTTGCTTACGCTTGGAAGAAATCCGTGAGCATGGCCGAACTTTATTCGGTCCTCCATTAGCTGTGGATTTATTAGACTCACCCGCTTGCCGCTCTTCTGTGGTTTTCTCATCCTTCAATTTGAAGGTTTCTTCGGTTTGGGCATATCCTTCAGCCCGAGCTAGCAGATCGGCAAAGTCTCTGAGGTACTTCTTCTCCAAGGAGAATAGCAAATTATTCTTCTAAAGGCCGCCCTTGAATACGATCATTGCAACAGACTGATCCAGATTTCAGACCTCCAATGCAGTAGCATTAAATTGAGTGATATAAGTCTGGATAGATTCTCCCTCCTTCTATTTGATATTCATCAAAAAATTCAAACCTCGATGCAGACGTTGGTTGCTGATAAGGTGAGCCACAAACTGATGTCTCATTTGGTCAAAGAAGAAGATCGTATCTAGCTTCAATATCGAGTACCAACTTCTTGCTACTCTCTTTAAGATAGATGGAAAAGCTCGGCATAAGATGGCATCTGGTGTGCCATGGAGCAGCATCATGGTCCAGAAGGTCTCCAGGTGATCGATCGGATCAGAGATTTTGTTGTAGCTTTTAAATTGGGAAAGTTTGAAGTTCGACGGAATAGGCTCTTGCATAATCCTTTAAGAAAATGAAGGGTCAGTGCAAATATTATTACCATATGAGGAGAAAGTATGACGGAGCTCTTTGATTCATTGGCTCATTTTTTGGAGCCTTTGATTTAGGAGATCTTCACAATCGTTGATCTCTAGGGTTTTCTAGTAAGACGGAGGCAAAACTTCCTCCTGGGTAGAGTCATGGTCCGAGCAAGGGCTCTCCATCCGCTGCTTCCCTTTTTCGGAGGTCATCGATCGGCTAGCCCAAGTCAGCCATCCCCCGATCGGATCATGGGGCTCCGAAGAAGCTTGCTCTAGTCGAATTAGCATCGGAGCCTGACGAAGTATGGCCTGCACCGCCTCTGTGAGATCGTGAACCTATTGGACAAGCAGGTTGAACTGTCCCACATCCACCAAGGCTGCAGGTGGTGCTTGAGTTATCGAAGCTAAAGCGGGAGCGGATAAATCTGGACAGAATTTGGCTGTAGAGGCCATTGATCGTCGAGTCAAAACTTTTTAGGAAGGCATTTTCTTCGAAAAGAACTCTAGAGAGAAAGAAGAGAGATCGCTGTTGAGCACTCCTTTAAGAATAAGAAAACTTTAGAAACGGAGGTGCCCTTTTTCTAGCATCAATCCTATTGGTACAGAATCTGATTGATGCTGAATCGAGCTGGAGTTGGAAAAGAAGAGGTCACCATCGGTGACCTGCAAAATAAAGTCCCATCTAGAGTTAGTGGTGGTGGCTCCGGTAGGACCCTCCGATGATCAAGTCAGCTATTTTGGCCAACAGAAATGGAGTGCTCAGGCAAGAATTTAGTAGAATTTTTGGAAGGAGAAGAGAGCTTAACGAAAACGTATCTGGAGGATCCCTTTTATAGATGAAGTTTGGAGTAGACTGATGGTGACAACCATAACCATCTGATCGTGGGCTGCTCAGAGCCATATGAAATTTATTATGGAGCGAGGTGTCACCCATAGTAGACTGATAATGACAGTCGTAACCATCCGGTAGTGCGGTCGCCTGTAGCATACTGATAAATGACAGTCGTAACCATTCGATAGTAGGGTCGCCTATAGCAGACTGATAAATGATAGTCATAATTGTTCGATAGTGGGCTCCTCGGGGCCATGTGGAGTTTGTTATAGAGAGAGGTGTCTGTTGTCGTGATGTGCCCATTCGTTGAGATTTAACAGTCAAAGTCCAGTGGAAGCAGACGTTGATTGGCGAAGAGCTTTGACATATATCAATTCTAGAGGAGTTTGGACTTCTAAAGAGAATACGGCTAGAGAAAATCATCCAGGAGGAATACTATTTAAAATCTGAAAGTAATCCATTAAAGAAATTCGGATGGAGTTTGACTGATGGAGAAGTCTAGAAGGAGTTCGGCTCTTGGAGGAATCCGACTGAAGGAGAAGCCTGGAAGGAGTTCGGCTTCTAGAGGAATCCAACTGAAGAAGAAGTCTAGAAGAAGTTTAGCTCCTGAAAGAATTTGACTAAAGAAAAATTCTGAAAGGAGTTCAGCTCCTAGAGGAATTTGACTGAAGAAGAAGTTTGGAAGGAGTTCGACTCTTGTAGGAATCTGACTGAACAAAAAGTTCAGAAGGAGTTTGGCTCCTCGAGGAATCCAGCTGAAAGAGACGTCCAAAAGGAGTTTGGCTCCTCGAGAAATTCAACTGAAGGAGAAGTCCAGAAGGAGTTTGGCTCCTGAAGGAATTTGACTGAAGGAGAAATCTGGAAGGAGTTTGACTCCTATAAGAATCCAACTGAAGAAGTCTGGAAGGAGTATGGCTCCTCAAGGAATCCGACTGAAGGAGACGTTCCGAAGAAGCTTGGCTCCTGGAGGAATCCGACTGAAGAAGAGGTCTGGAAGGAGTTTGGCTCCTAGTGGAGTCTAACTAAAAGAAACGTCCATAAGGAGTTTGGCTCCTGAAAGAATCCAACTGAAGGAGAAGTCCGAACTGAAGAAGAATCCAGAAGGAGTTTAGCTCCTAGAGGAATTTGACTGAAGGAGAAGTTTCGAAGGAGTTCGACTGCTAGAGGAATCCGATTGAAGGAGAAGTCAGGAAGGAGTTCAGCTCTTGAAGGAATCCAACTGAAGGAGAGGTTCGGAAGGAGTTCGGCTCCTAGAGGAATCTGACTGAAGGAGAGGTCCTGAAGGAGTTCAACTACTAGAGGAATCTGACTGAAGAAAAAGTTCGAAAGGAGTTTGGCTCTTGAAGGAATCTGATTGAAGATGAAGTCCAGACTGAGAGAGAATTCCCGATCGAAGCTGCTAAAGGAGTCCAGACTAAAGGAGAATTCTCGATCGAAGCTCTTCTATGATTATCAGTTACATTAGGCTAAGCATCAGACTAGACTTTGCTGGGAGCAAGTGTTGGGAATATGTGCTCTTCCCACATGGATCGGCATGAACGTCGGTGATTAGCCAAGCAATCAAGAAAGTACTTCATAGAGATCTCTGTGGAAGCATGATCAAATAAATTAAGGAATAGAGAAGAAGAGAAGAAAAGATTTTCGGAAGAAAAGAGCTTTCATTCAGCACATTTCAGCACACTTACAATCTTGACCTATTTCTAGTATATATACTTTACAAAGGGTCAAGCCCAAGCTTATAGAAAACTCTCCAAATCCAAATAACCCACGTACATAAAATAATAACCCACGAAATTTAAGCTGACCTAGTTTCAGAGTGAGCCGGCTAACCTACGACTAGGTTGGCTCAGTCCTAGACTGAGCCAACCCAGTTGTGTACGGTGCCAACAGTCCAAAAATACTGCTCTTTGTCTGAATTTTTCTTTGAGACCTAGCCGACCCAATCCTGGACTGAGCCGACCTAGCTCCTAACTGAGCCGGCTCAGTCTCAGAATGAGTCGACCCAGTTTCTAAACTTTACTATTGAGACTGATTCTTCTTTCGGCTCGCTCCCGTCTTCCCATGACCGATCTTCTCATATTTTCAAGACTTGGGAGTGCCACTTTTGAGCTCATATTCTTTACTTTACTGTTTCCAAGTCCTTATGAACTCATCTTTTCTCAACAGACCCATCCATGCCACACATTTTTGAAAGCTATCTCTGGGGAGTACCTTCATGAGTGCATCAGACCGATTATCCTTGGTATGGACATTTATTAGTTCCACTTCACCTTCCTCCACCAGCTCTCTGATCCTATGGTACCTCACGTCTATATGCTTTGTGCGCACATGATAGACTGGGTTCTGTGCCAACAACAGAGCATTATGATTATCACTGAATAGTGTAACCTTGCTCTGCTCCACCCCCAACTCATCAATCAGCCTTCTAAGCCAAAGGGCTTCCTTTGCAGCCTCTGTTATCCTAATGTACTCAGCCTCTGTAGTAGACAAGGCCGTGATTGGCTGAAGGGTTGATCTCCAAGACATCGATCCACCATATATGCAGAAGAGGTATCCAGTAGTAGACCTCCTTGTATCAAGATCATCAGCATAATTTGCATCAACAAACCCTTCTAGAGGATCTGAACCTTCACACATCTTTATAGATTGTTCTCCAAATCCTCCAGGCTGCCCACTAAATACAAAACCATAATCTCTTATTCCATGTAGATATCTCAATATCCATTTTAATATTTTTCATTGTTCCTTCCTAGGGTTAGACATGTATCTACTAACCATGCTCACAGCATGTGCTATATCTGGTCTACAGCACATCATAGTCTACATCACACTACCTACAGCATTTGCATAAGGAATTCATTCCATGTACTCTCTCTCCTCTTTTGACTGGGGGCACTGTAACTTGGAGAGAGATATATGACTCGGCAATGGCATCTCTACAGGTTTGGCCTTCTCCATCCCAAACCTTTTCAGAACCTTCTGGACATACTTTCCTTATGACAAATGGAGCACTCCTTTGCATCTATCAATGCAAATCTCCATTCTAAGAATTTTCTCAGCTGGACCCAAATCTTTTATCTCAAATTCAGATGATAATGCTCTTTTCAACCTTTTCACAGCATCCATGATTCTACTAGCTATGAGCATATCACCTACATATAATAACAGGTATAAAGCATCCTCCTCATCTACATCCTTGACGTAGACACAACAATCATGTTCACATCTGCTGAAACCCAGGCTCAAGACAAAGCTATCAAACCTTCGATACTACTGATGAGGGGATTGTTTTGAGCCATACAACGACTTCCTAAGTAAACACACATTTTCTTCCTATCCCATCTCCATGAAACCATCTGGCTACTTTATGTAGATTCTTTCCTCCAAAGTTTCATGAAGGAAAGCCATCTTTACATCCATCTGTTCTAATTTCATGTTATGCTATGCCACCAGTGATAGCAAAACTCGAATAGATGTATGACGCACCATAGAAGAAAAAATTTCTATGTAGTCAATCCCTTTCCTTTGTGAGTATCCCTTTGCTACCAGCCTTGCATTGAATCTGACTCCACCTTATTCTGAAGGTGCTCCTTTCTTTGTGAACACCCACTTTGAGCCAATAGGTCGAGCACCCTCTGAAAGATCCACCAGCTGCCATGTCTGATTCTTCTTAAATGATTCTATCTCCTTCATCATGGCCTGTATCCATGAATCATGATCCTTACTCTCTATGGCCTCTGCATAATTCTCTTGATCTCCACTAGCAGTGATGAGGGTATAGGAGATAACCTCATCAATGCCATATCTGACTGGTTTCCTAATAGTACACTGGGGCTTATGCAAAGCCATTCCTACTGGCACATCTCTGCCTGATGTCTGTAGCTTCTCCTATACATCGGTCTGAACTATCGACCCTCCATACTGATTTTCAATCTGAGATAATACTTTTCTACCCAGCTCCACCTCAATTGGAACACTCTTGTAAGTGGATGTAACCTATATGCCATCATTCTCTGACTGGCCATTACTGTTCACTTTTGCTTCTCTAGTTCCATCTATCCTAAATCTCCTCAAGATGCTCTTTGCATCAAAGATAACATCCCTGCTGATCACTGACTTCTGTGCCTGAGAGTCCTATAGTAGGTACCCCTTGATTCCTTGTGGATACCCTATGAATGTCATCTTTTAAGATTCGGATCCAATTTGCTCCTCTCGATTGCCTCTACATGTGCATAGGCTATGCAATCGAAGACTTTTAGGTGGCCAAGCTCTATCTTCTTTTCACTCCAGACCTCTTCTGGAATGCATCCATTCAACTTATAATGTGGGGACCTGTTCACAAGAAAATAAGAAAAAGTTAGAGCATCACCCTAAAAGGACTTTGGGAGTGATATCTGCAGCCTCAAACTCTATGCCTTCTCGATCAGTGTTTAGTTCGTCCTCTTTGTGACACCATTCTGTCGGGGAGTCATCCTCACCGTGTAATGGCGTTTGATACCATTTTCCTCACAGTACCTCCTGAACTCTAACCTAGTATACTCTTCTTCATTATTCAACCTCAGACACTTTACCTATCTTCCTGACTCCTTCTCTACTTTAGCTCTTTAGGCTCTGAACCGAGCAAACATCTTTGATTTTTCTCTGATCAGATAAATCCATACCTTCCTTAAGAAATCATCAATGAAAGTAATCAAGTATTTTGCCCCACCTCTAGCTGATACAGGAGCTGGACCCCACACATCTGAGTGCACTAAATCCAGCACTCCCTCACTGTGCTTGGTACTTCTAGTAGACTTCATCCAATGCTGTTTGCCAAATATACATGGCTCATAAAGATCTATGCCCTCCTTCTTCAGGGCTGGGATCATACCTATTCTATTTAATTCTGTGAGCCCACGATCACTTATATAATCCATCCTATAGTGCCACAGTTGATATAAAATCTGCTCTTCTTGTGATGCTGCTAGCACCTCTACACTATCATTTACAACTGAGCCTTCCATTCTATAAAGATTGTTGCTCAGTCTTCTATCTCTCATCACCACCAAAGCTTCCTTGAAAATTATCAGACATCCACTCCCAGCCTGGCTACTAAAAGCATAACCCTGCTCCTCCAAGTAGCCAAAGAAATTAAATTCTTTTTCAACTTCGATACATGCCTAATATTTGATAATGTACCAATGATCCCATCATATATCCTCACCTTGATAGAGCCAATTCCAGCTACTTTGCACCGGTGATCATCTCCAAGGCTGACACTTCCACCATCGACCTTCTGATAGGTAGCAAACCACTCTCGATGAGAAGTACAGTGGTGTGAGCATGCTGAATTTAATATACATATATTATCGCACTCTGTGAATCCATCTGATACAACTAGCAGGTCTTCTCTATTGCTCACAGAAGCTGTATCATCTCCCTTACTGGCCTTCTCTTTTTCTGATCTCAAAAAGGGACAATCTCTCCTCAGGTGTCTAGGCTGATGACATTTATAACATTTCAATATCATTTTCCTCTGATCGTGAGACTTTGACCTATCCTTGGATTTTCCTCTTATCATCTTATTTGATCTTCCCTGTCTTTCATTCACAGTCAAGATCTCAAACATAGGATCTCCCTTATCGATCTTCTCTCTTTGCTCATTTGATCTGAGCACACCAATAATCTCTTCATAGTTTAGGATCTCCTTCCCATAAACTAAAGTTGTTATGAGACCATCATACGAACCTAGGAGAGAACATAATAGCAGCAATGCCCGATCCTCCTCATCGATCTTCACATCCAAACTCATCACCTCAGAACACACCTGATTGAACCTTTGGATATGTACAATAGGATCTCCATCTTCGAACATCCTCAAACTATACAGCTATTTCTTCAACCATAGCTTGTTCATCATGTTCTTTCCCATGTAGGTGTTCTCCAGTCTCTCCCAGAGCTCCTTTGCTGTAGTCTCTGTGCAAACCTTAGGCAAAACCTAATCGGCCAAGCACATCCGGATTGTGCTAAAAGCAATTTTCTCTAACTCTTTCCAATCCTCAGCGCTAATATATTTCGATCTTTCTTTTGTCACGATCTTGTAGATCCTCTGCTGAACCAACAAGTCCTTTACTCTTTACTTCTATAGGATAAAGTTTTTCTTACCGTCGAACTTCTCAAAATCCACCTTGAATCCACTTGATCCCATGACTTCAAACAAGTCAAGAATAGATCCCTAACATCCTTCATGATCACACACCAATAAAACTATCCTTCATAGAAGATCTAAGTAGTCCTAGATCCTCTTTCCAAGCTTCTGTATCACCGTTCCTCCATGTAAACAATCTCCACCTCAATTTAGAGACAACCATGAAGTAAACTAGAAGTTTTAGGATAAAACCTGGTGCAATAGATCCTGGATATAGTAAATCCTAGGTGTCTTTCTTTCTTCCATGCAACACCACTCTGATACCAAATATTGGAAACATGCGCTCTTCCCACATGGATCGGTGTGGCCATCGGTGATTAGCCAAGCAATCAAGGAAGTACTTCTTAGAGATCTCTATGAAAGTATGATCAAATAAATAAAAAAATAAAGAAAAAAAAAGATTTTTGGAAGAAAAGAGCTTTTATTCAGCACATTTCATAATCTTGACATATTTTCAGTATATATACTTTACAAAAGATCAAGCCCAAGCTCATTAAAAAACTCTCCAAACCCAAACAATCCACGTACATAAAATAATAATCCACAAAAATTGAGCCGATCCAGTTTCAGACTAAGCCGGCTAACCTACGATTGGGTCCGCTCAGTCCCAGACTGAGCCGACCCAGTTGTGTATCATGCCAATAGTCCGAAAGTGCTACTTTCTATCTAGATTTATCTCCAAGATCTAGCTGACCCAAACCTGGACAGAGTTGACCCAATTTTCAACTGAGTCTGCTCAGTCTCAGAGTGAGTTGGCCTAGTTTCTAAACTTTACTATTGAGACTGATTCTTCTTTTGGCTCGCTTCCATCTTTCCATGACCTATCTTCTCATGTTTTCAAGACTTGAAAGTGCCACTTCTGAGCTCACAGTGAGGTTTAACCCCAGCAAGTTTCATATGGTAATGGGATATGTCATGATCTCTATCATCGACATCATCAAAACATCTTTTGATAGACCAAAACTTTTTTGATTCATAGAATTAGAATGATCGTTCATCAAAATCATTCTAATTGCTTCCAAAATGCACCAATGACACCAGCAGTATATGGTGGCAATCCATCAGAACTGAAAGTGAACCTCTCGATGCAGTTACCTATTTGATTAGGTTCTTTTATCTTGAGCTCCGACAGGATTAGGGTTAAGGTGAATTCATCAAACCCAACATCTATCATGTGAATTAATAATTTGATTCAAGTCTAATATGAAACCCTAATAGAAACTCTTTCTATCATCTTCACTCTGCCATGGCCATGGGCTTAAGGACTCAATCCCATGATTATCTTAGGGCTACTCCTCATCTACCGAGGTAGATAGATCTCCTATTAGTACAATCCAATTCCTATAATGAACATGCTATAGCCAACATACACCTTAAGATTTCGAATGGCTAGGAGATCAAATTATAGTATAGTCAAACTATAACACCCTCAAGGTGAACTATCAATGCACCTCAGGTCAAAGAACTAGACACATCTATTGACCCCATGATTGATTTTGATGATTGCCAAACCTTGAGTATATTATGTATCTAATCATGTATTTCAAGAATATGTGTAGGACTTTTTAAATGCTTAAATTGAAGAAATTATCCATAGAAAAAGTCTCCCCATAAGAAGAAGAGTTAAAAAAAAGAATAATTTTAAATGCTCAAATAAAGCTCAAAAAATAAATTTTTGGAAGCCTCAATGGTGGGAAAGACCATAAAAATCAAGGTGGAAGAAGCCCTTAAAAGTTGAAGACAAAAAGCCATTCATGCAAAAAAATATACATAATTGTTGAAGACTGAAAACTTAGATGACACAGTGAAAAACTGAGCTGGCTCAGTACTTAGTCGGCTCAGTGAAAAACTTAGACGGTCCAGTCTCTAAAAATAGAAAAATAGAAAGCTAATTTTTGAAGTAAACTAATACTGAGCTGACCTAGTTGTAAATTAAGCCGACTCAGTTAGACTGAGCCGACCCAGTGACTATAATGGTAATTTTTTAGAACTTTAATTTTTTGTCCGCAATGACTTCCAACAGCTATTTTCTCAACTCCAACGGCTAGAACTGATTCTGAAGACCTTCTAGATGTAAAGAAGTGGTGGATAGCCACAAGAATATATAAGAAATTCTTTGGAGCATTAAAAACAAGCTTTTAAAAAGTTTATTGAGTATCCATTAAGAAAGCAAGAAGAGTGAGCTGAAAAGTGTAAGGAAGGAGTGATTTTCAGACATTCTTTGTCCTTCCAACATCTTCAAATCTGAGAGAAGTTAGGCCATCATTATTGAAGATCATCTCCTACTTCCTCAAGCATTTAAAGAGAAGAAATCAACTCTATAAGCAAAGCAATCCAAATTTTCCTCTCTTGGATTTTATAGTGTTGGTTTTAAATTATATTTTTTATATTTTGTTTTAAGTTTCTTGGGGGGAGAAACTTGGGTTGGTCCAAGCCTCGAGTTGGACGTTGTATTGGTTTGATTGGTGAGTCAAGGATAAAATCAATCGGGATTGATTGTGAGCCCAAAAAATAATCATGTACGATTTTGGTTGGTAAGCCAGGAAAAACAAACTGGGTTTTATTATATGTCCAAAAAATAATCGGACTATAATTCTTGTTGAGAATTATAGTTGAATTCTCAAGGGGTATTCTTGGGGAGTGGACGTGGGTGCTGAGTTTGGCACCGAACCACTATAAAATTTATGTATTTATGATTATCTTTTCTTTACTTTATTGCTTTAATTCACTACACATTACAAAGCTTGTTTCATTACTCATTATGTGTACTTCACTTAATTTAAATCATTCAAATCTGCACATTAGTCAAAAAGTTCTTGTAATACCCAATTCATCCCTCCTCTTGGGTAGCCATCCTTGGGCAACAAGTGGTATCAGAGCGGGTGCTCTAATATTAGTTTTGACCTAATGGTCAAAGAGCTAAAGATTTTATGGCTGACCTATTTGGTTCTTTGTTAAGTGAGGGACACTCAACCATTAGACCATTTTTCAATGGCACCAATTACACTTATTGAAAAACTAGAATAAGAATCTTTATTCAAGCACAAGATTATGACATGTGGAATATCATACTCAATAGTCCTCACAAACCCACAATGATTGTTAATGATTTATGTGTGCCTAAACCTAAAAAAGATTGGAATGAGCAAGATAAAAGGCTAGCTCAATTAAATGCTAAAGCTATTAACATTTTATATTGTGCATTAAATTATAATGAATTCAATAGAATATTAACATGTTTATCTGCAAAAGAGATTTGGAATAGACTTGAAATGATCCATGAGGGTACAAGTCAAGTCAAAGAATCTAAAATAAATATGTTGGTTCATAAATATGGGTTGTTTAAAATGGAACCTCATGAGACAATACGTGATATGTTTACAAGGTTTACTAAAATTATAAATGAGTTAAAAAGTCTTAGAAAAGATTATTCTAACAGTGATCTTGTATGCAAAATTCTTAGGTCCCTACCAAAGTCATGAAAAGCAAAATTAACGGTAATCCAAGAAGCCAAGGATCTTAGCAAGCTTGCTTTGGAAGAGCTAATTGGATCGCTCATGACACAAGAGCTCAATATGAACTAAAGCATGAAGGAGGAAAAGAAGAAGAAGACAACTCTTACACTCAAGTCATCGGCCATTGAAGAAAGTTCAAGTGACTCTATCGAGGATTCGGAAGATAACGAAGAAATGGCGATGATTATAAGAAGGTTCAGAAAATTTATGAGAAAGAAGAAAAATTCTAAACCAAGAAGAGGAAAAGAAAAAAAAAATCAATTTAGAAAACATAAAAAGGATTACCCCCTACTGAAAAAGAGCTCAAATTATGAAGAAGAGTCATCCTCAAGTGAAGAAGAAATAAATCTATACTTGATGGGTCATAATAATGAGATAAACAATGAGAACGCTTCCAAATTATTTTTTGATGAATTATTTGAAACCTTTAATGACTTAATGAATAGATTTAAGAAATTAAAGCTGAAAAACAAGGAACTCAAAAAATCTAATCTTCTTTAGCTAATGAATAGAGTAAACTCTTATTAGAAAAAGAGGATATTGTAAGAGGAAAGGATAATTTGGCTAAAGATAAAGAAATGTATCTCAAATTTAAAAAATCTTTAGTTGAAGAACTTGTTAAGTTGAATAAGGAGCTTGAGAATTTGGTTGAAGAAAATAAAACTTTAGTTGACGAAAAACAAACCCTTTCAAAATCTGAAAAATTCTTAGTCAATTAAAAAAAAGCTTTTAAAATCTAAAAAATCTCTTTTGGAAGAAAATGCAAAATTAAGAAAAGAGATTGAAAATTTAAAATCCATGCTTGAAAAGTTTACACTTGGATCACAAAAGCTTCAAGCAATATTAAACAATCAAAAAGCTATTTTTGATAAAACAAAAATTGATTATAATTTATTGAGAAAATAGAAATTTGTCAAAAACAAGTTTAGCAAAGCTTCATTTGAAAATCATTCAATTACATGTTTTAAATGTAACAAAGTAGGCCATAAAATTTTTGAAGGTAATTTTAAAAAAATTGTCCAAACTTTGATTAAACAAATTTGGATTCCAAAGAGAACCTTGAATACTAACTCCTATGGATCCAAGATCACTTAGGTACCGAAAATCATTAAGTGACTTTGCAGGTGCACTAAAGATCCAAATAAAATGAAAGGAAGAAAATTTTTATGGATGCCTTGGAAATGAAAAGGGATGAATATTGATGCATGGTATAATCTAAATTTTTTTCTCACATCATATCATCAATGATTGTTAAAGTTATTTTGATTAAATCTATTGATTTTAATATGATTTCATATTATGTTTACTTGCTTGTTCTCTTAAAATTTATTTAATTTTAAAACATCTTTGTTTGCAAAAGTAAGGGAGAGAAAATACCAAAGATAAAATGATTACTAACTTGGTATCAATCAAATTTAAAAATTTGAGCTTAAAAGTCAAATTTGTATTAATTAAAATTAATGTGGTATCAATTAATTATGCTTAATTTGAAAGAAAAAGAGGGAGAAAGTTGAAAAGTAAATTAATCTAACTATAAATATGAAAAATAGAAGGAGAGATATTTTTTAATTTGATTTGATTGAAAATTATAATTAACTTAAGTTAAGAAAAAATAAAATATGAACTTAAATTCTTAATAAACTTCTTTATGATCTTCTTAAATTGAGCTTTCAGGTATTTATTCAATTTGATATGCATGCTTTTGTTTATCAAATCATTTTTGATAACTCTTTGGAGTGAAAAATGAGTTTGAGACATATTCTTACTTTAAATAGATTGATTTTAATACATTCTTATAATTTTGAAGCTCATTGATAAATATAATACTAAACTTTTCATATGCCAACCTTTAAACTTGATTTGCATAATCATTTTTGGCAAATGATTGGAGCTAAATTAAATTTTCTACATATTCCTTCTCAAAAGTAAATTTCTAAACTCAATTTTGAAACTCATTTGAAAATTCAAATTTGATCCTAAATTTATGATGTGCATTGCAAAATTCTTATGAATTATTTATTTTTAAATAATTTTTACTCAAAGCAATGAATTTGAAAATATGAGTATCTTTCATTTTGATACTATTCATTTCTCTTTGCTCGATACATCTCTGATACATACCTTTTTCGAGCTTAATTGACTAAATTTTTTTTAAAAAAATAAAAGATTGAATATTAAGTATATACTATGCTTGATTTTATATTCCAATATTTTGAAAAACTCTATTTCTCTTAAAGCTTAAAAGTGTATATTTGAAAATCTAATTAAAGATCATACTCATTCAAAAAGGGGGAGAGCATATAATATTTAAATTCAAGCTAATTTTTGAAATTAAAATAAATATTTGAAACTTATTTTGAGTCAAAGGATAAATTTTCGAAAGGAAGATGATTCATTTAAATTGATTTCATGAATTTAATGCATCTCTCAATTTAATGCTTTGATGTTGATTTTGATGACTTCTTGTTTCTTCCCATGAGCTTTTTGATGCTGTCAAAAAGGGAGAGAAGTATATTGAGTATATGAAATATATATGTACTAATGATGTGCAATAAATTATAGGTTCATTAAAAATTCTTTCATGAAGTTTAATTCGTTGTTCTTGTCTTAATTCACATTAATTTCTTTAGCATGTACTCAAAGTTTTGCTATCATCAAAAAAGGAAAGATTGTTGACTCCATGATTGATTTTGATGATTGCCAAACTTTGAATATATTATGTATCTAATCATGTGTTTCAAGAATGTGTGTAGGACTTTTCAAGTGCTTAAGATGAAGAAATTATCCATAGAAGAAATCCCCTCACAAGAAGAAAAGTCAAAGAAAAGAATAATTTTAAATGCTCAAATAAAGCTCAAAAAATAAGTTTTTGGAAGCCTCAATGATGGGAAAGACTATAAAAATCAAGATGAAAGAAGCCCTTAAAAGTTGAAGACAAAAAGTCATTCATGTAGAAAAATATACAAAATTATTGAAGGCTGAAAACTTAGATGATCCAGTGAAAAATTAAGCTGGCTCAGTACTTAGTTGGCTCAGTGAAAAACTTAGATGGCTCAGTCTCAAAAAATAAAAAGTAGAAAGCTGATTTTTGAAGTATACTGATACTGAGCCAACCTAGTTGTAAACTGAGCCAACCCAGTTATACTGAGCCGACCTAGTGAAAAATTGAGCCGACCTAGTGACTGTAATGACTAGTTTTTCATAATTTTAACTTTTTATCCACAATGACTCCCAATGGCTATTTTCTCAACTTCAATGGCTAGAACTCATTCTGAAGATCTTTCAGATGTAAAAAAGTGGTGGATAGCCTTAAGAATATATAAAAAAAATCTTTGGAGCATTAAAAATAAGATTTTGAATAGTTTATTGAGTATCCATTAAGAAAGCAAGAAGAGTGAGCTAAAAAGAGTAAGAAAGGAGTAATTTTTAAATAATCTTTGTCCTTCCAACATCTTCAAATCTGAGAGAAGTTAGGCCATCATTATTGAAGATCATCTCCTACTTCCTCCAGCATTCAAAGAGAAGAAATCAACCCTACAAGCAAAGCAATCCAGATTTTTCTCTCTTGGATTTTATAGAGTTTATTTTAAATTATATTTTTTATATTTTATTTCAAGTTTCATGGGGTGAGAAACTTGGGTTGGTCCAAGCCTCAAGTTGGACGTTGTATTGGTTTGATTGGTGAGCCAAGGATAAAATAAATCGAGGTTGATTGTGAGCTCAAAAAATAATTGTGTACAATTTTTGTTGGTGAGCTAGAAAAAATCAACTGGGTTTGATTGTGAGTCCGAAAAATAATCGAACTATAATTCTTGTTGAGAATTATAGTTGAATTCACAAGGGGTATTCTTGGGGAGTGGTTATAGGTGCTGTGTTTAGCACCAATCCACTATAAAATTTATGTATTTGTGATTGTGTATTCTTTACTTTATTGCTTTCATTCACTGCACATTACAAAGCTTGTTTCATTACTCATTGTGTGCACTTCACTTAGCTTAAATCATTCAAATCTGCACGTTAGTCAAAAAGTTCTTGTAATACCTAATTCACCCCTCTTCTTAGGTAGCCATCCTTAGGCAACAACACCACTACAGATCGAGCCAATCATCGATGAGAAGGTAGACTTCCTTATGACTGCTCAAGGTGGTTACGCTCAGTGTGTTAGATATATGTGCCCTAGAAGCCAGAATTGGCTGACACTTGTAATACACTTCTAGGGGCAAAATTATAATTTTGACTATAATTAATGAAATGGGTTATTTTCTATCACACATGTGTATTTAGTGTCTGTGATACATCCTTTGAGTTAATGGTAATGATAATTCATATTTTCAAGAGTTGAAAATTTAAGACATGAATAATCATTATTAACTCATAAACAGCTTCCGACCATAGGATCATCACGAGGATGGTGATTGATCCGGAAGGTTGGTGTACGATCGTTTCTCTTTAGTAGATGAGTCTTGAGTCTACGGTGTGGAGACACCAGGAGCGAGAGTACAGGTACTCGTTAGAGAACGAGGGCACTGAGCGTGACCACCTCGAGTAGTCATTAGGAAGTCTACCTTCTCGTCAATGACTGACTCGATGCTGCAGTAGTGTGTCTGGTTCTTTGACCTGAGATGCATCGGCAGTTCACCTTGAGGGTGTTATAGTTTGACTACACCATTACTCGGTCTCCTAGCCATATGGAACCCTGAGGTGTATGTTGGCTGTGACATGTTCATTGTAGGAACTGGATTGCATCAAGATGGGATCTATCTACCTCGGTGGTAGAGGAGTAGCCCTATGATGATCATGAGAATCAAGTCCTGAAGCCCATGGCCATGGCAGAGTGAAATAATAGAAAGAGTTTCTATTTAGATTTTCACATTGGACTCGAATCGAATGATTACATCATATGACAGAGACTAGGGTTTGACGAGTTCACCTTAACCCTAATCTGATCGGGGCTCAAGATAGAAGAACTTAATCACACAGGTAGCTGCACCAAGAGGTTCGCATTCAGCTCTGATGGGTTGCCACCATATACTGCTAGGTGTCACTGGTGGATTTTGGGAGCAATTAGAATGATTTAGATGATCGATCATTCTAGCTATTCGAATCAGAAGAGTTCTGATCCATCGAAAGGAGTTTCGATGATGTCGATGATAGAGATCATGACATATCCCATTACCATACAGAACTGAACCTAACTGGGTCACACAAACAAGGGTTTGAATCTGGTGATCATCAATTGAACTGATCTAGTTCAATTGATCTGAATGAGATTCAATTAGGTTCAAGGAAATCGTGCTAGCACTCGATTGAACCTAACGTTCTTCTTTTACTATCATAAATAAGTTGTCCTGACTGAGCCAAAGGAGTTTGTGCTCAATCAGAGGCCTTCATATGGTCTGACTGGAGGTTGTCCAAGTCAGAATAGATTGTCTTATTTGTAAGACATTACCTGCCATTTTTGGTCACCTGCCATTTCTTGTTCTTTGACTTTGGTCAAAAGTCTACCTTTGACTGGTCAAATGTTGACCATTCACCCTTTGACTTTTGACCACATGTCATGCACCTATTGGAGAGCTGGTGGGGGCTTGTCCCCCTGCCAGAACCTGGCAAGGAGAAGGGCGCACGCCAAGGGTGGCGTGAGCCCAAGTAGGAGGCGCCTAGGAGTCCTTGTTGGACAAGGACTCCACCTCCCTTTAGGATTCCAATTAGAGTTCTACTAAGAATCCAGTTTGACTGGTCTTAGGCGCCCTCTAAGGAGGAATCCAGGGGTCTCTTTTTCAACCAATCAGATTTAGATCTGATTTCACAAAGGGTTGTGATTGGTTGAGAGGAAGAA